>VMDO01025176.1:0-28579 GCA_007922755.1 Pedetes capensis | reverse complement strand
AATATCACAAAGATGTCTATCTATGTTTTATTGACTATGCAAAAGCATTTGATTGTGTGGATCACAACAAATTATGGATAACACTTCAGAAAATGGGAATACCAGAACACCTAATTTTGCTCATGAGATATCTGTACATGAACCAGGAGGCAGTTGTTGGAATAGAACAAGGAAACACTGAGTGGTTTAAAGTTGAGAACGGTGTGCGTCAAGGCTGTATACTTTCACCCTATCTCTTCAATTTATACGCTGAGCAAATAATCCGAGAAGCTGGACTTTATGAGGAAGAACGTGGCATCAAGATTGGAGGAAGACTCATTAACAACCTGCGTTATGCAGATGACACCACTTTGCTTGCTGAAAATGAAGAGGATTTAAAACATTTACTGATGAAAATCAAAGATCATAGCCTTCACTATGGGTTACAACTAAACATCAACAAAACAAAAATCCTTACGACTGGGTCAGCACGCAACTTCACAATAAATGGAGAGAAGATTGAGGTTGTCCAAGATTTTGCTTTGCTTTGCTCTATAATCAACACCCACAGAAGCAGCAGTCAAGAACTCAAAAGACGCATTGCTCTAGGAAAAGCTGTGGCAAAAGATCTCTTTAGAGTACTGAAAAGCAAAGATGTCACATTGAAGACGAAGGTGCGTCTGACTCATGCTATGGTATTTTCAGTGGCATCATATGGTTGTGAAAGCTGGACATTGAACAAGAGAGACAGAAAAAGAATTGATGCTTTTGAATTGTGGCTCTGGAGACGTCTATTGAATATACCACGGACTGCCAAAAGAACCAACAGATCTGTCCTAGAAGAAGTACAACCAGAGTGCTCCTTGGAAGCAAGAATGGCCAAACTGCGTCTTACATATTTTGGGCATGTAGTCAGGAGAGATCAATCCCTGGAGAAGGTCATCATGTTTGGAAGAGTGGCAGGTCAACGCAAAAGAGGAAAACACTCCACCAGATGGATTGACACAGTGTCTTCAACAATGGGCTTAAACATAATTGAGATCATTTGCTTGGCACAGAATCGGCAAGTGTTTCGATTTGCTGTACATAGGGTCACTACGAGTCGGACTCGACTTGATGGCACCTGACAACAACAACAACAACAACAACAATGTCAGAAGAGAATCTGAAAGTTGCCTTTGAACATTGAGCAGCTAAAGTAAAAGGAAGACATGATGAAGTTAAAGAACTAAACAGAAGTTTTCAAAAGGCAGCTCAAGATGGCAAAGAAAAATATTATAAAGACATGTGCAAAGAGCTGGAGACAGAAAACCAAAAGAGAAGAACATGCTCTGTTTTTCCCAAACTTAAGGAATTGAAGAAAACATTCAGGACTTGAGTGGCCATATCCAAAGATTCTATAGGGAAAATATTAAATGATGCAGGAAACATCAAAAGAAGGTGGAAGGAATACATAGAGTCATTACTCAAAAAAGATGTGATGATGACCAACCATTTCAAGCGGTTGCAAATGTTCAGGAGCCAATGGTATTGAAAAATGAAGTGGAAAGTCCCTTGAAGGAGTTGTAAAAATACAAGCCTCCAAGAACTGATGGAATACAAATAGAAATGTTTCAACAAACAGATGCAGCACTGGAGGTGCTAATACATTTATGCCAAGAGATTTGGAAAACAGTTACCTGGCCAACTGACTGGAAGAGATCCATATTTTTTCCTATTCCCAAATAAGGGGATTAATTGAATGTGGAAACTATAAAATGATATTATTAATATCACACAGAAGCAAATTTTTACTAAAGATCATTCAGAAGTGACTGCAGCAGTATATAGACAGGGAACTGCCAGAAAATCAAGCTGGATTCAGAAGATGGCAGGGAACCAAGAACATCACTGCTAATGTTAGATGGATATTAGCCAAAAGCAGAGAACATCAGAAAGATTTCTATCTACATTTCATCGACTATGCAAAGGCATTTGACTATGCAGATCATAATAAATTATGGATAACAGTTCGAAGAATGGGAATATTAGAGCACCTAATTGTACTCATGAGGAATCTGTACATGGACCAGGAGGCAGTCATTCAAACAGAACAAGGAAACACTGCTTTGTTTAAAGATGAGAAAGGTGTGCATCAGGACTGTATACTTTCACCATATCTCTTCAATTTCTACGCTCAGCAAATAATCCAAGAAGCTAGGCTTTATGAAGAAGAATGCAGCATCAGGTTTGGACAAGACTCATTAACAACCTGCATTATGCAGATGACACAACTCTGCTTGCTGAAAGTGAAGAGGATTTGAAACATTTACTGATGAAGATCAAAGATCATAGCCTTCAGTAAGAGTTGCAACGTAACATCAACAAACAAAAATTCTTATGACTGGGTCAGGATGCAACTTCATTATAAATGGAGAAAAGATTGAGGTTGTCCATGATTTTGCTTTACTTGATTCTATAATCAACACCCGTGGAAGCAGCAGTGAAGAAATCAAAAGACACATTGCTTTGGGAAAAGCTATGGCTAAAGATCCCTTTGAAGTGTTTAAAGTGTTGAAAGATGTAACATTGAAGACTTAGGTGCAGCTGACTCATTCAGTGGTATTTTCAGTGGCATCATACAGTTGTGAAAGCTGGACATTGAACAAGGGAGACAGGAGAAGAATTTATGCTTTTGAATTATGGTGATGGAAATGAATATTGAATATTCCATGGACTGACAAAAGAATCAACAGATATGTCCTAGATGAAGTACAACCACAGTCCTCCTTGGAAGCAAGGATGGCTAGATTACATCTTATGTATTTTGGACGTGTAGTCAGAAGGGACCAATCACTAGAGAAGGACATCATGTCTGGGAAAGTGGCAGGTCAATATAAAAAAAAGAAAACTCTCCAACTAGATGGATTGATACAGTGCCTGCAACAATGGGCTTAAACATAAATAAGATCATGGGCCTGGCACAGAATCTGGGCATGTTTCATTGTGCTATACATAGGTCGCTAAGAGTCAGACCCCCGAGTTACTGGCACCTAACAACAACAACTTTAACTTCACATATTGTCTTATTTTAAATCTTTATTTTCAGATAATACAACTTGTAGTAAATGTTTTTTTGTTGATATTGTTATTTAGTTTATTTGTTTCTTTACATTTTATATGTTGAACACTGATCGTTTTGACATCTGTTAACAAACTTGGTCAAAATAAATTCCGATTGGTTTTAGTTTAGACTTTCATCCTAGATTTTTAGGAAGTGTTTCATTTTGTTCATTTATGATATACTTACTGCCTCTCAGATTTCTGGCACTGACAAATATGAAATCTATATTTATGTCATTGAGAAAAAAGTGTAGGACATGACTGTAGAGAGAAAGTAGCCCTAGAACATACCATTGAAGAACTTTCTGAGACAACAAATCAATATATTGATAATTTTCAGCTGGTTTCTCAACTAACAACAATTCCCTCATGTACTATCATTATCCACTTTTTATCATCTTCTCTATAAATGTCATATAAAACATTTCTACTGATGTTAGATACAGTATTTCTAATTCATTCTTTTTTATTTAGAAGTTCAATAGGCCTGTTGCAAAGGGAGAATGAGGTTATTTTCTCATGTTTTGTCCTTATTAAACTGTTTGGTTTTGATGTTCACATTACTTAGTGCTAAATATTTGTTTGAAACTACATTCTAAATACTGTGAAATATTGTACAGTTTGAGAAAATGATTATTTTCTCATTTAGAAAAAGGAAAGAAGTACACACATATCTGTCTTGTGCTGGTACCTTTCCTTTTCTGTGTGTGCTAGATTATGCAGTGAGTGATCAGATTTTTTCAGCCAATTAACACCTCAGAATAACTTAGTGAAGTAAGTACAGTTAATATTCTTACTTTCCAAATGAGGAAATTGTGTTCTATGTCAATAGAATGAAGTTTTCCTGGCTATACAACTAGTAAGCAGTTAATCTGGGCTTTGGTATACAAATTCTGTAACCAGAATCCTTGCTCTTAACCACATAATTGTCATCACTGTATTTGGTGCTTTTAGCCAATTATACAAAAGATTAAGTTAGCTCTTCCTAGACAACAGCTGTGCACTTCCTTTCTTTGTCTTCATTCTAACATTCTGGCAAAATGAAAGTGAAGGATTTTTTTCCAGGCGTATTATCTCTTCTATTTATAAGGTTACCTCTGTTTCATATAATAAGGTATGCAATATGTAATTTAATGTATAGTATATAATACTATAATTCTGAATTTGTTATTTCCAACTGTGACAAATTACTTCAAAATTTAACAGCTTGAAAGAATAAGCCCTTACTGTCTCAGAGTTGTAAAGTATCTCAAATTAGGTTATCACTTGGTTGGACTCTTCCAACTCAGTTATACTCAGAAGCTAGATTGAGGTATCAGCTAGGACTATAGTCATCTGAAGGCAAGGCTGGGGTGAAATTCACTCCTAGCTTCCCTCCTATGGAAGACTTCATATCTTTAGTGAATTTTATATGTATTTTACTTTAAAAACACACTTGTATACCTTTTTCTATTATTTTAATAGACCTTGATAAACCACTTCAGGTAAGTTTGATGGATCAACCTCTTGTACTATGCCATCTATTACAATGCATTTGGTTATGCAAAAATGTAGTTCTGTAGTTATCAAGAAGAATAAATAAAATAGATGTATAGATCCATTAAAATGTGAAGCAGACTAAGAGTTATCACTAAAGATATACCTAAAATAAGCTAGGAGTTGAAGGAGATTTTTTCCTTTTGTGGCAAAAGGAATATGTACTCAGAACATCTAAAACAGGTAGGCATAACTTAGGACTTTGTAAATATTTGGAAGATAATTGGATGTAGTTCAAATTTTTATCCACTTATCGTCTGTCCTGCTATATCATTTTCTTCTCTCTATTCTTTTCTTTAGATTTTGCCATTCAGTTTGTAATGTTCAGAGTGCAATGTTTGTAATATTAAATCAAATATTTTTCTGGACTTTGAATCTTTGGTGAAACAGGGAACTAAATTAATCCAATTTTAACACATCTTGTTTGATTACCAATGTAAAAATATACTTCCTCCTTAAAGTCCTACCATTAAAAAAATATAGAAAAATACTACTAAGTAAAAGATAGAGAAGACTTAGATGGGAAACTTAGATGGGACGGGTGGGAGGGGGGAAGCATTGGGGAGGGTAAGGGGTAACCTATATGAATAATGTTTATCAAAATGCATATATGGAAATGTCACAATGAAAAGCATGTCAAAATGAATCACATTAAGATGTACATTAAAAATTTCCAATTAAAAAAACAGTACTTTAATGAGTGATGATGCGTTTGTCTTTGAGATTGTTAATAAATTAAGAATTACAAACTTCTATGCTCCCTTATAGCATTGCAAATCATTTTTATTATACAGCATTTATTTTAGTGTATAGTATTATACTTGACTATGAAAGTTAAGGCGAGAAGGACCTGTCAATCCACTCCCAACACAATTCACCACTGAAAACCCTATGAATAGCAGAGAAACACTGACAATAGTGCTGGACATGGCACAGCGTTGGACAGTGTTTTGTTCTGTTGTACATAGGGTTGCTATGAGAATGACCTGACTCAACAGCACCTCAAAACAACAACAGCAACATTAAAGATTCAAGTCTAATATAGTTATATCTGGGCTCTTAGTACCTACACTGTGACTAAGTCAAGCAAATGCTTATGCTTACAAGTATTTGGCAAGTGCAAAAAGTAAAATTACTAAAACAATTTTTAAAAATATTTCAATAAGGAGTTCATTTTCATTAAACAATAATCGTTTATAAATTATCTTGACAATCATAAACTCAAAATTTTGAAATTCTTTTGGAAAACAGAATGCTACAATTGAAATTTTTATTCCATTGTCTGGTTGATTTTTCTGAGTCCCTAACAGCCATCTAATAGTATCCAAATAAATGAGTCTTTAGGTTCGCAAGTCACAGACTCTGATTCCACCATAACAACATGCTCAAGAGGCACTGGATATAGTGATCCCTAGCAGTGGCAGTGCGGTCTGCCAGAACCGAATGCCAATTCTAGTGGTTATTAATTTTGTGGCTTTGGGCTAGTCATACCACTTCTCCAAGCCTCATCTATCTCCCCTATAATAACAACATACTCATCATGCTATATGAGATAATACATACAACATTTTTAGCAAACTGTTTATGACATGGAAACACTTAGAATATGTTAACTGATGTAATTACCCATTAGAAAGGTATTTTGTATATCTGCTAACACACAGTCTTCCCCATCATCCATCCTTCTTCTCCCCAAAGGCGTATTTCCACTTGTAGAGAATAAAAGGCACATATGTCTTGCTAAATTTGACTCATAAATATCATATTATTGCTTAAAATAGTATATTCAGTATTACTTACTGCTTTATGAGCTATAATCTCAACATTTTCAACCCTTTATGGAAATAAATGCATGTGATAATTCTTTCCTCAATGTAAAGGTAAGCATTCAGAGTGCCTGCAAATATAGAATCATCCTTCAGCGATGTTCAACTTATGGAGAAATAAGTTTAGAATTTCTTTTATACATCAGTTTTCATCATTCAGGTGGCTAGTCTTACGGATAATATATCAAACACTATGCAGCACTATAATTGCTGGATGGCCTGGTTCACCAACAATTCAAATTAAGATGACAGGGACTAAGAATTAAGAGAATGAATTGATTTGACAGCACTCTATTAAATCAATTTAGGCTACCATAAAAGCAGCTATAAAAGAATTTTCAGCACTTTATGGTTGCTGGAACTCTATGGCTAGTATCTCTTGAGAAAACTCCAGTTTTCTCTACATCAATATATAAATCTGTGTGGTATTCCATATTCTGTTTCTGCCATTCTCATCTCACAAGCTGCAGGCATGCCTTCAGTTACTATCCAAAAGAATATAAAATATTCTCTATCTGGTATTCTAATGAAATGTACCTTCTGGATCACTGAGTAGTTATGCTCCATTCTATTTTTGGCAGATATTCAATAATACTTTTCAGAATTAATTATGTTTATATCCCTACTACAAATACCTTAACTACAGATTTGGCTGAGATTGTAAATTTCAATAATACAGCTTGTAAATTCAAATGTTAAAAGGTCCAGCCAGATAAAGTTTATGAGATGGTTAAAAAAATAAGGGTGGAGCTGACATTTGTAAATGTATAGAACATGGAGTGTGAGAAGCTGATGGGAATAAAGGATAACTCAAGCTTCCTAGCCTATGCAACTGGAACTTGTCCGAAGAGAAAGGATCAGTTCAAGGTATCTTAAATTGAAATGTTTATTAGACTTTCAAACTGAAAGGACCAATAAGCAGAAGCCATGCAAGCCTGTACTTGAAGAAAATGGTCTGGACTGGAAATATAAAATTGGCACATAGCAGGATTTCACATATGTTTATTGAATCAGTAAATGAATATCCATACAGAGGTAAGTTAATTCTGTAGTAGGTTATACAACATTGGATGATAAATAATAACATATCTATGTACAAGATACTGCTGCTGATTTTATGTTTTCAGATGCTGGCCAGGAGTTTGCTTTACCAAGATATAATGGAGAATCTGTCTGGACTATGAACAGGAAGTGAATCTTTCACAGCTCTGATTCTAGCCTTAGGATACATTCTGAGAGATGGAATTAATGAGTAAAGTTGTTTTAGAAGTGCACTGCCAGTATGGTATCCACAAAAGAAATATCAACTTATATTCCCACTAGAATAATAGTCACATTCTACCTTCACCTGGTCCATGACTGAGTTTAATTATTCTTCTTTGTCTGTTGTTAAATTGTCAGGGAAAATTATTAAGACAATGGGCAATGAGGACACTTCCATTACTATATACGCAAATCATATGTGAGTAATATATATGCTAGTCATTCTGCAGTGACACAACAAAAACCAGACTGAGTGGCTTATAAAACAGAAATTTCTTTCTCACAGTTCTGGAGCCTGGGATGTCCAAGATCAAGCTTTCTGCAAAACTGGATCCTAATGACTATTCTATTCCTACCTTGCAGATGGCTGCCTCCTATCTATGTCTTCATGGCCTGTCTTTGGTGCATGGATGTGGAGAAAAAGAGATCACTCTCTAACTTTGATTATTTCCCAAAGGCCCCAGACCCAAATACCATTTTACTGGGAATTTGAGAATCAGCATATGAAATTAGAGGGGGCAAAAATCATTTAGCCCACAACTATGAATGTTGCTGTTGTTAGGTGACATTGAGACATGTTTCTCAGAGGGTTTTCAATGGCTGATTGTTTCTGGATTGCTTCGGGAGTAGACTGCCACATCCTTCTTCCATTTTTGCAGTGCTGGTGATCAAACCCAGGGCCTCAAAGAGCATATAGCAATACTCTACCAACTGATCTAAACCTCAGCCCCATAACAATATATAGAAGATAAAAATACATGGGTTGTCTAAAAAGATGAATAAATTCATCTACAGTAACAGGAATGCAAAGAAGTAAAGATGACTAAAGTATGATCTCACTGGCCTTAAGACCAAAATGAAAAGGGAGAACTGGAACTTGAGTTCTGGAAGGGTGATCAGGAATTAAAAAAAAATTCATAGACAGAAAAGAATAGCATTTCAGCTACTACATGACATCAAGTAATTTATCTGGAATTTCTTGTGTTGAAACTTCCTCCTGTACATTTGTAGAAAGTTTGAAATTCTATGATTAATTGAAGTCCAAAGATAGGCTCTATGTAGATCTCCTTATCTAGGAAGCTGAGAAAAAGTAGTCCCAAAACCAGGTGTAGGTGCACAATTCCTGGTTCTCTCACATGTTCCCCTTTTCTTCCTTTTGCTTACTAATTTTTAACTGTCAGCCACCTTTTAAACATAAAATTTTATCTGTGAAAAGCTTTTGTATTATGAGACAAAACTGCTTTCCTCTAAAGATTTGGATTGCTTTTTTTGAGGAGTCAAAGTATACATCACTTTAATTGCTTTAAAGTACTGGATCACTTTAATTCCTTGCTTTGAATATTTTTAGAGCATCACATGATACATATTTGGACCACAAAACTGGCTGAAGACTCACTTGTTTTTCCTCTTCTCTCGAGCTTTTTGCTCCTCCCTCTGTTCTTTTTATAAACTATATTGGAAATAATAAGATTTTTCTTGTGTTTTCATCTGTAATGAAATGACTTTATTTTTTCTTTCCTTCTAGTACTAATGTTATAAAATTTGTCTTTCCAGTCATGGATCAAGGCACTCTTAATATATTATAAACTTTAGTAGGGATTCTTACTTCCGGCATACTCTGACGCCATGAAATAAAATACTCAAGGTCATAGTGTTTATTAAATGGCCTGTTGTTGTTGTTGTTAGGTGCCATCGAGTCGGTATCCAACTCATAGTGACCCTCATAGGGTTTTCAATGGCTGACTGTTTTGGGATTGTCTTGGGAATGGATTGCCAGGTCCTTCTCCCATCAAATGCCCTTAGTGTGACAAAATTGACCCAAAGCCCTAGATTGGTTCTCATCTTTACTAAGTTATTTAGTCTGAGAATTGCTTTCTTTCTTGATACCTCATTAGTATATTGCAAGATTTAAAAAAATGTTATTCTACATTTTACTTGATGATAATGTCATGATCCAGATACTTAGCCCTGCTATGCTACTAAAACTAAAGCCTGAGGAGTATGGGAAAACCATTCTATTAGTATAGGAATATCTCCATTGGGGACAAATATTGTCATCCTGTTTCCTTGAGTCAAAAAACAATTACAACTTTCTTACTTTATTTTCAGCACTATGGGTTGAATCCAGGCCCTCAAACATATTTTGCAGTGTTCTACCACAGATCTAGTCCCTAGCCCCTTTTTCATTATTATTTTGAGATAGGATCCCACTGGGTTACACAGGCTACTTTTGGCCATAACTTGTGATCCTCCTGCCTCTACCTCCCAAGTTGTGGGATTGCAGGCATGTGCCATAGCACCTTGCTCTCTCTCTTATTCTTTATTGTTGTTGTGTACTAAGCTTACCAATGACCCAATAAGACCCAAAAGAATAAGAAACATGATGATGATTATGATAATGACGACAAAGGGAGAAAATGTAATATCACAGTAATGCTTTCATTGCAATTGTTTTCAGTAGGAATATTGTAATATGGTTTGAAATCATTACACTAAGTCCATGTATGTTAACAGATTTCTAACATATTTGAACTATTTAGGTGATCCTATAGTTTAGATTTGTATCCTTGTAGTTGTGGTTCAGTTTTCAGGAGAAACATAAAATTGTAAATTTTGTCCAATATTTGGGGAAACATGAAGTTCTTACATGTAATTCTTATTTATTATATGGATAAAAAGCATTTCAATATTTAGAAGAAAATCATTTAGTGTTTAAAGGAATATTAATTTTTCAGTGTTCTTAAGTACTTAGTATACAATGCATAAGAAACCACCATTGTTCCTTTGCTGGCATGAAAATTTTTGTATATTATGGAGACCAACAAGACTCAGTAAGACTAAGTCCTTTGGAATATTCTCAGAAAGTGATTAGTCTTGTTGGTCTATGAAGTGCTTGTGAGGCCAAGGGTGTATGTGCATGTGTGTATGTGGTGTGTGTGCTTGCATGTGTTTTTCATGTGTGTGTATTGCCTGGTGTTGGTAGAGATTGAATGTGAATGCTTAAGCGTTCAGGGAACTTAAATCTAGAAAGCCAGACTTTAAAAAGTTGTATAGTTGCTTAATATTCAATTTCATTGTAGAAAACAAAATAGTTTTACTTCTAGTTTTTTGTTTTCCAAATGACCACCTACCAAAAATAAAGTTCTGGGAGCCTGAGAATAGTTTTGAATAAAAGCAGCTGCTGCTTTTAAATCGCAATCTAGTTCCTTCAAGAGTTCTTTCATCTCCTGTGGAGAACTTTTTACTGCCTGTAGTGGACCTCCTGTAGAGATGGGTAATGTTTTACTCATCCCGACAGGAGGTTCCCTACAGGAGTTCTGAAACACCCATTTTTACTATTCTAACAGAAGGTGCTATAATATATATTAAGTAGTTGGACTTCATTCTTCATAATATGTGTACATTATTTCATCAGACTTACTACTAAGGAATGCTTTAGTTCTAAATACCATCTGGAAAATTATGACAAATGCAATCAAGTTGATGTGAGAGTGGCTAAAAACAATGTAAAATCTTTTGCTGCCTTTCTCGTAAGGCCCTACTCATTTCCAATTTCCTCCTTCTATGATATTTCAATATGTGCTTAAAATTAATTCTGAGCACCTATGTTGAATATATCACCCATCAGTTTTACAGTATCTGTGTCATTGCTTCCCCTTACAAGGTTGGTTAACAGTTGGTTCTGTTACAAAAGAAAATTAGGCCAGTCATCTGGTGGGTCACACCTGTAATCCTAGGACTCAGGAGGCAGAGGTAGGAGGATCGCAAGTTCGAGACCAGAGGCAATCTGAGTAATTTAGTGAGATCCTCTCTGAAAAAAGTAAAAAAAAAAAAAAAAAAAAAAAAAAAAAAAAAAAAAAAAAGAAAAGAAAGAAAAAAAATTAGACTGCCTTGTCATTATCTGGACATTTTCTGAACATTTATTGACAGCTTACTATGTGGCAAGGCTTCTGCTCATTTAGTATACTGTTTATTCTCACAGAAATGTTGTTATTCTTAGGTGCCTTCGAGTCGGTGTCCAACTCATAGAGACCCTATGTACAACAGATGAAATATTATTGTCTTGTTTCTATGCTATTCATAGGGTTTTCAAGGGTTGATTTTTGATTTTTGTTTGTTTTTGGTTTTGTTTTTGTTTTTTGTGAGTGAGTTTCTGGGTCCTTTTCCCAGGCCTGTAGCACCTGGTGTTCCCAGGCGGTATCCCATCCAAGTACTAACCAGGTGCGACCCTGCTTAGGTTCCGAGATCTGATAGGATCGGAAGCCACAGTGGTATAGTTGCAGGCTTTCTCACAGAAATTATTGTTGCTGTTAAGTGCTACGGAGTCAGTGTCTGACTCATAGTGACCATACATACAACACAAAACACTACTGTCAGTGCTTCTCTGCTATTCACAGGGTTTTCAATGGCGGATTAATTTTTTAGAGTGTGTTGCCAAGTCCTTCTCCAAAGCCTAGAGCACCTGATGTTCCCAGGTGGTCTCCCATCCAAGTACTAACCAGGTTTGGGAGTGAGTTGCTGGGTCCTTCTCCCAAGACTACAGTATGTGGTATTCCCTGGAGGTCTCCCATCCAAGTACTAACCATGTTCCACCCTGCTTAGCTTCTGAGATCTGACACCACAGTGCTATGGCTGCAGGCATAGGAATACTATGAGAGAAATACTTACCATTTCTACAAATGGAAAAAAACTTAAGCTCAAGAAAAGTAACTTGTCCAATGGCACATGGTTACCTAATAAGATGTCAGGGTATAAAATTAAGTTTGTACTATATTAAAGATTAAGTTATTTAATGACACGTATAAAAGCATAACAAAGAAAACTTTATTAAGGATCATCAGGATAGAATAGGAACCACTGTAATAGGGCTTTGCAATAGGGGAGAGAGATTTGTCTCAACTCCAAATACAGCATGGAGAAGTGGAAATTTATAACGAAAGAGCAGAATGGGGGTCAGTGGATGGAAGATGACTAAGAGGAAACATAAAGGATAAGAGGGATTCTGGGTGAATACACCTAACAGGATTCTTATTGAAGACAGGCCAAAGTGATCAGATATCACTTGAAAGATGAGGATCCTGATCAGGTACTGATGGTGATCAGATATCAACACTGGGTGTTCTTGCCAAACTGACTTAACAAGGTTCCTTGCTGAAACTGGATTTTACAAGAAAGTGCTGAAATGGGCCTAGGTGAAGTTTCAGGAATCATAGAAAAGTCTGATCAAGTAAAAACAAAACAAAACAACAACAACAAAAAACAATTTCAATGGGCCTTATGCATTATCTTTACCCCAGGGAGTATAATGCTTCTTTTAAACACTTAATATGAACATGAAGATCTAAATTATCACCAATAAGTTGGGGAAACTGGTCTCCTCTCAAGCGTGTATTCTGGTTGTGCTATCAACTTTTAGGACTGCTTTTAAGTTCTACATGTCAGTGTGCCCCACCTCTTGTTGACTAGGAGATCCTTCTACATGTATTTTTCAGATCTTGCTGTCTATTCTCATTAATTTCCATTTTGTACAAGCCCTTATACCTGTTTCTAGGTTCATATTAATCATCTGGATGATTATCATTACAAATTTTTATTAGTGCCAGCATATAGTAAGTGCTCAATAAATATGATCTGTGATTATATTTTAATAAGAAACATAAGAATTTTAATGAGACACTATGGCTCCTTAGTAAAAGAAAGAAAATTATACATACAACATACCAAAAACAATGTGTTCTCTGAATAATTTTTTAAAATTTATTAAATTAAAATTTCAAATTTAATTAAAATTAATTTTTAGAATTATAAAAATGTCTTATTTTCTTTAATATTTTAAATTTTTTCAAGGACAGAAACTCTTATTTTCTATAGGAGATGTCTAGAAGTTCTCAGTAAAATAGATGAAGAAGCAGTGATGAAGAGAGAATTACAATACAAAAAATGCAGCACTTTTTTCACCTCAATATTTGAGAAACCTTTCATTTTTGTGATTTACATGACCTTGTGAGGCCAGGAATATAGAGTTAAAGGTCACAGTTGACCTTTGTTGGAAGAAATAGAAAATGGTTCTCTTAGAAAAAGGAGTACGTCTCTCAAAGTTTTACCACAGTGCCCCCAAAAATTTAAAAGCAAGAGCATTTGTACTCATGGGTCAGGATTTCTAGACAAATCTGTCACATATTAGCACAAAAAATCTTCAATTATCCTTACTTTAACTTTAAAATTAATGTATAATTTACACTCCTCTCCATAATAAATGTCTTTGTCAATCTCTTTACTATATCATCTTCTCCAGCTTGACCTCAAAATTATGTAGAGTACCAAGGCTCTAACCCTCATTTCTACAGTTTCCTACAGAGGTTTTCAAAGCAAACTCCCTAATTAAATCCATTACATACTACGTAATTATCTTCAAATAGTTTTTATGATAATATCTGTATTATAAGATTGATAATATCTACACTAAATTTCACACTGTAATATCAACACACTTCTTTAACAACTTGGATATCTAATGGGTATAATAAACAAACTATGTCTAGAAAAGAACTTTTGATATCCTATTTACTTTTCCTCACCATAATGACACTGTTTCATCATATTATCAAGTTATATGGGCCTTCACTCAATACTCAAGCCAATGTTCATTGATTTCTTCTCTTTTTCCTTCATACATAACCAGTAAAGCTATTGATTTTAAAACAGTAATATTAGGAGGTAATATGTTGGATATATAATTGTTATGTTTCAGATTGTGATCCAAGTACCCAGTATGAAATATTTTAATGATCTTCAGTCAATATCTAGAAACTTTTATTCTCCCTGGGATAAGGATGAGGAAAAACAAAGACATATTAAATGACCTCCCCAAGTCAAAATTTTGTTGTTGTTGTTGTTAGGTGCCATCGAGTCAGTATCCAACTCATAGCGACCCTCATAGGGTTTTCAATGGCTGACTACTGCGGGATTGCCTTGGGAGTGGATTGCCAGGTCCTTCTCCCATTTTTGCGGTGCTGGGAATTAAACGCCAGACCTCAGCGACTGCAATGCAGCACTCTACCAATTGAGCTAAATCCCAGTCCATGAAAATTTTAGTATGACTTAAAGCTAGGATTAAACTCAGACAATCAGATTTCAGATTCCATGTTTTAGCCACAAATTTGTATAATCTCATATAATGTATAGTTTAATCAAACACTTTCATTTCTTTATTGCTGTTCCCCCAAATAGTTCTTGTGTTATTATTAGAACCTATAACCAGCCTTTCCTTTTTCATTCTTTCCCACTATTACCTATTCCCTTGCTGAACAAGAGTATTTTTAATATATATTATATAATTTCCCTTTAAAACCTGGTTATGATTTCCAGTTTCACTTATAGTGAATTTCAAGCTTGTCAGAAGACCTGTGTGCATGGTTTATTTTCTGCCACAGACTTCAATTTCATCTCAGAACCACCACTTTCTGAGACTTTACCCACCACACATACTAATTTTTATTTCCTTGATTATTACCACAGACACTCCAACTATAATATTTGTACTTGACGTTTTCTCTCACTGAAAATCTGTCCTTGCTGTATGTCTCTATCATACTTCAGATTTTGGCTCAAATATTGGTTCTTCAATAATGTTTCTTTGCCCAACTTATCTAAAGTCAACCCACACAAAACACCCAGTGCTCATTGTTATAAGTTGTTTGCTTATTTTTCTCCTTTGCACTTATAGATAAGTGAACAATTCTGTTCATTTACCTAAATGGTGTTTATTTAGATAGTGAAATTAAAATATAATCTTCCTGAGAGTAAGGATCTTAGTCCTGTACATAATTATGTCTCCATTGTCTAGAATATTATCCAATTGTTCTTTTCATGATCCAGTCATGAAATATGAGTTTCAGTGTTGACTTTTTGGTCAAATGCAAAGGTAAAATTGAAGACAGGATTTACTTCAAGATATGTTGAGGTTTCATACAAACCTATAGGCAAGGAAAGAAAAGAAGCAGGGAAGAATGGAAGGAAGGAAAGAAGGAAGGAGAGAAAAGGAAAGAAGGAAGAAGCAGGGAAGAATGGGAGGAAGGAAAGAGGGAAGGAGAGAAAAGGAAAGAAGGAAGAAATTAAATAGGTTTTTGTTTGCTAGAATGTGTATTTTATGATATTTTGAATCTGTGTATTTTATGATATCTTGAATCTAGCAGAACATGGAGTTTATCTAAGAATAATAAAACCCAAATTTTGGAAACCAGAGCTAAAACAATCAATTAGACAGATAAAATGAACTTCCTTTATGTTATCAAGGTTAAAAAAACAAATAAAAAATAATTGACAAAGAAATTCTTAAAAAGATTTGGGACAGCTAATTCTAAGCATAAAGTCAAATATGTAATAAGTGTAGATTTTTATAGTTTATTGATAACAAAGAATCTTAAATTATTCATTGGGTTTTAAAGACAAATTAACACTTACTTTGATGTATATACCATATAGAGATTAGCCAATAATACGGTTTGAATTTCTGTAGTTTGATTTTTTCATTTATTAAACATGTCATTACATAGATTGTGCCACTGAATTTCCTTTCTCACTATTTGGTGATGAAACACAATGTTTTCCCTTTTTGCTGAGCCCTGCTTCTCTTTTACTCTGCCTCTGATGGTGGCTCCTAGAAATGCTGGCATAATGCTGAGATATGTTAATTTTCTTCAATTCTTAGTCTTGTCTCTATCTGACACTTCAACAACTTTTATGTGTCTTTATAATCACACTATATAGGTGTTCTTATTTCTTCCTCTCTTCCACTCCTCAAATATGCATAGAAATAGCATAAAATAGCACAATCTCTATCACACACTCTTATCCCATATTCAAAAAGCTGTTACAAGTATTGCTGCAGCCAAGAAAAAGGAGTTATCTAAATGCAAAAGTGCTTATAATAGGAGAAAACAAAATTGAGAAGAATAAATCCAATTACCATTTGTTTTACTCTGAGTTCCAATTTTTTTTTTTTTTTTTGGTCTGACTTTGGCACTAGGGGGTTGAACACAGGGCCTTGCACATACTTTGCAAGTGCTCCACCACTGGTCTGTACATTCAGAACCCAGCTTTTTATCTTCAGACAGACTCTCACTAAGTTATGCAGGTTGCCTCTATCCTAGAACTTGTAATCTTCCAGCATCCATCTCCCGTATCGCAGGGATTACAGGTGTGTCCCACTGTGTCAAGATTGAGTTCTAGTCTTAATATAAGCTATCAAAATAATGCAATGTTTTTCTCTCCTCGCTTTCTTTTTGGAAATGAACATTATCAAGCTATCACCTATCTGCCAGGCTCCATTTCTAATTGATAGGAGAAGACAAAAACATGCCAAAGTCATCTCTAAATCTGTTCTTCCCACCATGGGTACTCAGGCCTTCTCATACCTATAGTGTGATTCATGGAGAAAGCCTAAATGGTCTTGTGAGTTGTGCATTATTCTATATTTTGTGTATTAAACTTCATTAAGTCTTGGCTAATTATACCACCTAGAAGCACTAGACTTGCAATGATAAAGTGAATCATTACTCAGGAGAATGAGGAAGGTAATTGGGTTACAAGTAATAAGATTCGTTCCTTTTATGAATGTTTTACAGGTTGTAAAGTTCTTAAGTGCAAAGCCAAATCTATATATTTTTTAAATGACAACTTCACAGCACATAATATTGAGAGGGTGTATCAATCAGCCAAAAATAAGATGGCCATTTATTTTTTATATTTTAGTCTTACCCATCTATCCTCTAGACATCAGAATAATCATGCCCAATAAAACTCTATTCCTCTCATTTTGTTTGCATTTAACTTGATGGCATTTCCTGGAGAGGAATTCTCAATTTTAAAGACACTGAATTAGTAATTGTTTTAAAAATAATTCTTCTCTAAGAATGAATCCATTCTCTTTCTCAGCAGACAGACTTCTCTTTGCCAGTAATCTAAAGCATTACCAAAACAAATTAATAAAAGTTCTTTAACAATAGTTCATATTTACAGAATGAATTTTCTATGCATTCTAACTAAAGCAAATTAAAAAAAAAATCATGCTCATCTTAAGTAAAAGAACTTTCAGAAAAACCAAAGAAAGAAAAAAGAAAACTGATTTATCTCAGGATAACTATTTTGTTCCTAAGAGGATAAGAGATTATGAAATTCAAATTTTAACTTTCAATACATTTACTTAAAACACAACTTTTTTTAAAGAATTACCTTCTGCATTCTGGTTACAACTCCACATTTTAAAAGCAGAGGGATATTACAAGGGAACATTAGGAAACATGTCACTTCATGAGTCATTTGCTTTGTACAAAGAATAATCTTTGGCAAGAGAAATAAAATAGAAAATGCTGAGGTCCCAATTCTAGGAACATATGCCTAAGGTGTCTTAACAGTTAATTTTCTTTATTTTATTATTGTTGGTCTTTTTGCAAAGGGCACAGCAAAATTTTGTAGAACATTGTTCAGTTCAGCATTAACAGAGCACCTGCTGACAAGTTTATAACATTAAATCTTAGACTTTGAGGCTCCATGACTACTTATTACCAATATAAAGTTTTATTTTCCTTTACTTGTAAGCCAGGATGCATGTGTGTTTATGTATATGTGTGTGTGTGTGCATACATCATTTAGTATAAGAGCAAAGGGTAATCTCTTATGCTTTTATTACAGAGTTAACAGTAATTTATTAAGGAATTGGAACCATAGAGATTTCTGAACAGCTGCATTATGTACTTCCATGTTAACATGTACTGAAGAGGACTCTTTCCCCATTCTTAGTTCATAAACCAGCAATCACAGATGGGCACCATATGCAGGACAGCATCCTATGAACTTTTGACTTTTGCCTGTGATTCAGCAGAAAAGAAAATAATTTGACAAATCTTCCTTTTTCTTTGCCCAAGAGATCCTACAACATAGCAGTACATGGGATAACATAGATCTAGATGCAGTTTGGATATTGAATCTTAATGTTGTACAGACATGAGCCAAATGTGCAGTTGAGGAAAAAATGAAAAAAAGTACTAAGATGGAGAATTTCACTGCACTGTTTTGGTGCTAATTCTTCAAAATGGAAAGAAAACCTAATAAAAAAGGAAGGAAGAGAAGGGGAGAAGAATGGAGAAAAGGAAAAAAGAAAGTTGAGAAAGGGAAGAAAGAAAATCACTACATGTTCTAGGACATTTTCTATAGCTATAACTGAATACCATGGACTGTGTAATTTATAAAGAAAAGAGGCTTATTTATCTTACAGTTGTGAAAATTTGAGAGTTGGGCAGCAGCATCTGGTTGGCATTTGGCGAAGGCCTCTCTGCTGAGTCCTTACATGGTAAAGAGCATCATATGGTGAGATAAAGACAGCTTACTAACTTAGGTCTCTCTTCTCCTCTTATGAAGTCAGTAATGCGACCATGAGGCCCCACCTCTTGACTTCAACTAATCCCAATTACTTCCCGAAGTCTCTACTCCAAATATCACCAATATATGACACAGGGGATTAAGTTTCAACATATGTTTTGAAGGAACAAATACTCAGGCCACAGTATTTCTCCTCTGACCTCCAAAACTCAAGTCCCTCTCACCTACAAAATATATTCATTCTATCTTGACAATGCCTAAACCTTAATTTAGTGTGACACCAACTCAGAAATCCCAAAGCCCAGAGGCTCATCTGAATCAAATGTAGGTGAGATGCAAAACACCCCAAGGCAACTTTCCTCTAGTTGTGAGCCCATGGATGGGAAAAATGCATTATCTACCTCCAAGATAAATGATTGAAGAGACAAAGGATAGACAGTTCTATTCCAAAAAGGAGTGATAGGTAAGTAGAAAAGAGTAACCAGCGCAAGGAAATTCAGAAACCTAACAGATCAGATATTAAATCGTAAAACTCCAGGCCTAGCACCCCATGCACACAGGAGAGGCAGGCCCCCAAGACCTCAGGCACCCCTGCACCTATGGCTTTGCTGGGCTCGCTCCATGTGGCTGCTCTCATTGGTAGGAGTCCAGTGTCTGTAGCTTTCCCAGTTGACTGCAGCATATTGCCAGTGATCTCAAGATAGCCCCACTCTCATGTCTTCACTAGGCATTGTTCCACTTGGGTATTCTATGGTGGCTCTGTCACACTGGAAATTTTCTGCCTTGGATGCCTGAAATCTGGGTGGACTAACCCATGCTCCCAGAGCTTTTGAATTCAGCATGCCTGAAGATTTAACAGCACACCTATATAGATACAACTAAGGCTTACCCCTTGAGCTCCCCAGATCAGCACCTTGGGCCACACCTGGGCCTGTTTGAGTCGCCACTGCCACAACAGAACACTGCTTTCGAACACAGAGAGCACAGCCCCTACGTGGCCCTGAACACAGAGCCTTTTGAGGCTTTGAGCCATTTCCCAAAACTTCTACCTTCCTAGGCCTTCAGTCCTGTGACGAGAAAGTGTGTTACAGCTTTCACTTGTTGTGAACACAATACTGTATATTCTCAAATCTAACCCACACTCAACAATTTTAGAGGGCTACAAAATAAGATACGAGTTAGAATTGCCGGGGGGTTGGATTAGTAGTCGAGAGCTGAGCTGTCTTTCCAAAACCAACCTGCACAGGATTCTATTCTGCATGTGACTTTGTAGCCCACTAAAAATACTGATGGGAGAAGGTTGTGGCAATTTACTCCTAAAGCAATCCCAAAACAATCAGCCATTGAAAACCCTATGAGGGTCATTCTGAGTCAGTCTGGACTCCAGAGCATCTAATGGCAAAACAGCAAAACTCCTGAAGGTTGCAGATTAGATTCAAGAATATACTGTACCTGAGAAAGTTAACTTAAAAGAGAAAATGTTTCTTTTTGGCTCACACTTTCAGAGATTTTAGTCCCTGATTGGTTGGTTCCATCCCTTTAGGGCTTATAGTGATGCATTACATCTTAGCAATCCCCAGAGGAGGAAATATGCTCAGCTCATGTTGGTCTGGACACAGAGAGACAGGAAGAGAGAACAGGGGTTCCAATATCCCTGTTGAGTGCATGCCCCCAATTACCTAACTTACTTCAAGTAGGCCACACCTCCTAAAGTATCACCATTTCCCAATAGTGTCATAGGCTGGGAGACAAAGCCTTCAACACATGAGTTAATGTTATTGTTGTTAGATGCCCTCAAGTGGTGTCCAACTCATAGGGGCCCTCATAGGGTTTTCAATGGCTGATTGTTTTCGGGATTGCCTAGGGAGTGGATTGCCCTGTCCTTCTCCCATTTTTGTGGTGCTGGGAATTGAACCCAGGACTTCAGAGACTATGGAGCAGTGCTCTACCAACTGAGCCAAGCTATCTGATCCCATGAGTTAATAGAGAATATTTAAAATGTAAACCATAACAGAAGGCATTCTTCCCATTGTCTTGATTATTAGCACCTGGCTGCCTCTTATCTATGCCAATTTCTTTTGCATGCAGTCACTGGTCCACACCCTAGGTATTCTCTCCTAAACAGATTTTATGCTCTTAATCTGGCCTGGCTGCTTTTCCAAATTTTCACATTCTGTTTCCTTTTTAATTAATAAATTCTACTTTAGATTATTTATTTCTTATCTTAATGTAAGTAATTAAAAGTAACTATACAGTCTGTTCTATGTTTTGCTTACAAACTCTTCTGCATATCATTGTTAGGTGCCATCGAGTCATATTTGATTCATTGCGACTCTATGTACAACAGATGAAACACTCCCCGACACTGTGCCATGCCTGGCACTATGTCAGTGCTTCTTTACTATTCATAGGTTTTCCAATGGCAGATTGTTTTGGGATTGTGCTGCCAAGTCCTTTTCCCTAACCTGTAGCAGCTGGTATTCCCAGGTGGTCTCCCATCCAAGGACTAACCAGGCCAACTCTGCTTAGCTTCCAAGATCAGGTGGGATTGGATGCCAAGGTCCTATGGCTGTAGACTCTTCTGCCTTTTAGTGTGTCACTACTAAGTTCCACCTTCCATAATGTCCTAGAACATGAACACAATGCAATCTGGCTATTGGCAATGGTGTAACAAGAATAAACTTTTCTCCCACTTCCATTAAGATCTTCATTTCCATCTGAGACATCATTAGCACAGCCCTTATTATGCACATTTTTATCAATATTCCAGTTAGGACCACTCAACCAATCTCTAAGAAGTTTCAAATATTCCCTGGTTTTATTATCTTCTCAACCTTCACCAGAATCATCCCTAAATTTCCATGTATAGTATCCTAGGCTTTTTCTAGCCTCTTCTTCCAAACTCTGCTCATTATTCAGTTCAAAAGCCTCTTCTGTATTTTCAGCTATTTAGTACTAACTATACCCCACTCTTGATACCTATTTTCTATCTTAGACCATTTTCTGTTGTTGTAACTCAATTCAACAAACTGAGTACTGTATAAAGAATAAAGATTTATTTGGTTCACTGTTCTGAAGGATGAGAAGTTCAAGATCAGGCAGTCATACATGGTGAAGACCTTCCTGGTGGGGACTCTGCAGATTCCTGGGACGACACAGGGCCTACATAAAGAGACAGAAGATTCTAGCTCATGCCTCTCCTTCTCTTCATATAAAATCACAGTTTCATCAGATTAAGACACCACCTTCATGGCTTCATTTTACCCTTAATTATCTCCCAAAGGTTCTACCTCCAAATACCAAAGTTGGATTAAATTTTCACCCTCTTAATATCTTACAATGGGAATTTCATTACAACATAAGTTCTGGTGGGGACAACAGAACCATAGCAGTAATGGAATCAGGTTGTTGTTATTGTTAGGTGCCGTCAAGTCGTGTCTAATAGCGACTCTCATAGGGTTTTCAATGGCAGATTGTTTTGGGATTGCCTTGGGAGTGGGTTGCCACATCCTTCTCCCATTTTTGCAGTGCTGGGAATTGAACTCGGGACCTCAGAGACTGCAGAGCGGCGCTCTACCAACTGAGCTAAATTCCAGCCCAATGGAATCAGATAGCTCATGCCATATTCTTTTACTATACACCTCCTATGGGTTACCTGATAATCTCTACATTCACTCCTGTAAGACTTAGATTTTAATCTTGAAAACCTAATTGTTTTGCAAAGAGTGAGCATAAAGAAATTGATAACTCTTGCTTAATTTATCAAGATAAGCTCTTTCAGCATCTTTTCAATATCTGGAAATTTTCGATTATAATTTAAATATTAGATCTATTCCATTGTTTTGTTTTTCTTATTCAGGGACTTGAATAGTATAAATATTTTCCTTCCTTTTCTCTATTCCCTCAATGTTCTGTGTGATCCTATGTATTTATTGTTTTATGTTGGTTTTGTTACCTTGATTCCTTTCTTTCTTTTCTGCAGCCTCTCTTAGTAACATTTATTTTCCTTTGTATGACTTATAAATCATTCCTCATTTCTGAGATGTTTGTATTTACATTCAATTTCTTACTTTAACTAAATCAACTTTAAAAATTTTCTCTCTATTCTTTGTCAATTCATTTTTAGTTTTTGTATTTCTAGTTTAAACTTTGTTTGCAGCCATAGCACCCTAGCATCTGATCCCTCCTGATCTCAGAAGCTAAGCAGGGTCAGCCTGGTTAATCCATGAATGGGAGACCGCCTGGAAACACAGGTACTTCAGGGTAAGGAGAAGGACATGGCAATCCACTCCTGAAACAATTCACCATTGAAAACACTATAAATAGCAGAGGAGCCCTGACAATAGTGCTGGGCATGGCATAGTGTCAGAGAGTGTTTCATTCTGTTGTATAGAGGGTTGCTATGAGTTGGACCTGACTCAACAGCACCTAATAACAACATCACCTTAAGCTTTTATTCTTATCCTAGAATGCTTGTCTCAATATATTTAATTCTGCCTGATATGGAGGTTTATAATCTTTATTGAGCTTTATAGCTGTAAAGGGAAAGATATAATTGTCGTTAATAGATGACATAATTGATCACAGAAAATCCAGAGACAACTTTGGGCAAATGATATTAAGAACTACACTAGATATTAACTTAGTATTAACTGATAATATAGCTAAATAATACATGAAGTACTAATAGCCAAATTCAGCAAAATGGCTGTATATAAAGCCAAATTATATATATATATATATATATATATATATATATATATATATACACACACACACACACAAATATATATAACATATATAATATATACCCAAATATATATAATATATACATATATACACATATATACATATCTACATATGTATCTATAATGAGCAACAAGGAAAGAGAAAATAATTACTGGTAAATGCCACTTGTAAATAAATGTCATTTCTAAAAAAAAATTCAACTCCTAGGAATGAATCTAATAAAATATATAAAATCTTTAGACTTCAAATCTACAGAAACCAATTTAAAATCCAACTGTGCTCATTTGCTGAAGTTGACATGCTATTTCTGTTAGTTACATGGACATCTAAATGGCCAATAATAACTAAAGCAAGCTTGAAGAAAAATAAAGCTGAATGACTGAAGTAACTTGATAGCTAGAGCATCTACAAAGGTACAATCATTAAATTTCTGTAGCTTTGGTGAGACGATAGACAAAATACAAATGGGACAGAAGCAATGAGAAAAATAAATGTGAACAGTGACCTGATATATGACCAAGAGGATACATCAGTGCCTTGGGGAAGCAATGGTCTTTTCTCTAAATGGTAGTGAGTCAATTAAATGTCCATATGGGGAAAAAAAGCATCTGGACCAGGCCCTCACACTAGACATGAAAATAAATACCGCATGAATTGATTATCTAAATGTGAAATTTCAACAATATAAATTTTAGAGGAATAGAAGTATATTTTTGTCACTTGAGCATAATAAAATAAGTTTTAAGTAAGACATGAAATCATCAGTCCAAAAAGAAAAAAATGAAATCACCAGGCCGTGATAAATTTATCAGCTTTTATTTTTGAAAAGACACAGATATGGTTTTGCTGGGAGTGGTGGAGTACACTGGTAATCCAAGCATTTGGAAGTCTAAAGCAAGGGGGATCATGAATTGAAGGCCAGTCTGGGCTATAGCCAGATCCTGTTCCAATACCACACACACACACACACACACACACACACACACACACACACACACAAATTTATATCATTACACTTTTATCTGTATTTCTATAAGTCCATTATGATCCTTTGACAAATCTCTCACAAACATGCATATAAATTTGTGCAAGCAAGTAGGTAGACAGTTCTACCAAATAATTCACATGAAAAACTATAATCCAGAAAATCGGGTGACTCACTAGAAAAGTGAATAAAAGCTTTGATCAGAAATTCCACAAGGGTATAGTCACATGGTCAATAAACATGAAACGGACTTCAGGATAGCCTGAAGGTAGGTGTCATTAAGTGGAGAAAGAATGTTATGTGACATAGACACAAAAACCAGTTTAAAATATGAGCATGTTTTAAAATAACTAGAAAGTCAAGCAAAGGAGTTGAAATTTGACCCAGGTAACTACCTCTCCTTTACCCCAAAACATACAGAACAAAAACAAAAACAAAAATAAAACAAGCTTTGTAACAAAAATGTCAAGACCTGAGCTAAGTGCTGAGGCACATGCCTGCAATCCTAGCAACTCAGGAGGCTAAAATAAGGAGGATTGCCAGTTCGAGGCCAGAGGCAGCAAGTGCAACTTAGCAAGGCCTTTTCTCAAAATATTTTTTAAAGAAGAGATTGAGGGTGCAGCTCAAGGGCTAGCAAGTGCAAGACCTCTAGTCTCAAAAAGAAAAAAAGAATCAAAAAATAAAAATGAACAACTAGACTTGTATGTGGGATGGTGGCAGTGGGGTGGTTATTGCTGACTTTATTCTTCACCTGAATGGATCTATTTATTTCTCAGTGTTCAGGAAAGAAGGACCTCAAGTCTACAAAAGGTTGATCCTCCCTTTTTCTTTTTAAGCTCTCTCTTTTTGAAGACATATCTGTCGCACATTCTATTACCATCTTTAAAAAGATTTACAAAGGTTGGGTAATCTTCTATAGGCAAATACATGAAAATTTTGCTAGAAATAAGATGGAGATAAGGCATACAGAGAATATTGATTTGGGTGCATCTTTCCAAGCCCCTATCTTATTTATTTAGATATTCATTCATTCTTTTTTTCTTCTTTTAGACATAGCCTCTCTCTGTCGCCCAGGCTGGACTGGGACTCTAGATGCTCCTGTCTCAGCCTTCCCAGTGCTGGGATTACAAGTGTGTGCCATCAATACCAGCTCCCTTCTCTTATTTCTATCCCTCCTTTCCACCATAGAGGCCAGGAAGCAGGTGAAAGAATATGCAACAGAATACCTATGGAGGAGAATTTGAAAGCACCTGAGATTAAAGCCTTAGTGCATTAGTATTCTTATGAATATGTACCATATACCCATTTAAAAATGTTTGCTCAGGCCATTGTTCTGATTCATTATTTATTCTTTCCTTTCTGAGCTGCCTTTTCTCCAAGACTCATGATCCTCCTCTTTTAAGAAACTGAGTAAGATCGTAGAGGTCCTCACAGACCAATTCCTCCATCCAAATCTATATTTGCCTATGTGCAGTTCATTTTGAGCATGGAGTACAATGCACTAATAAATGTAAAGATAACAGACAGAGATCCATAGATAGGCCCCACCTTTGTATTTATTTTTCCACTCTGAATGTTGGTACTCAATTTCTTAGTTCTTTGTAAAGTTAAGGTTCAAATGGCATCAATTTAAAAAGTGTTCATCAATTAGGGTAGTAGTGTTTTAATTGTACTAGCAGCAATGGATATGTTACTTGAAAGAAAAAATATAAAGGAAAAGTAGAGATAATATGTATCTATAAGGAATATGTGAGGTACAGTATGATGATATTTATTGTATATGATCAGCTGATCATAAAATATCTAAGTGAATAATTTATATGCAGTTAAAAGAAAAAGACAGAAAAACATGAAAATTTCATCAAATAACATATATTTGTTGTTGTTGTTGTTAGGTGCTATTGAGTCAGTATCCAACTCATAGCGACCCTAAATGTAACAGGGCAACAGTATTGTCACTGCTTCTTTGCTATTCATAGGATTTTCAATGGCATATTTTTTTTGGAAATGGGTTGCCAGGGGTGCTTCTCCCAAATATACACTTAAAATGGTGCTATTTTATATTTTTCAAATCAATAAGTATTAGTGTATAGTTTCTGAAAGAGTGCAATGAAACAAGTAGACATGTTTAGGTAAAAACATGATAGAGTAAGATTATTTATATCAGTGACCAAATGATTTAAATATCTAACAATGAAGAAACTATAAATTATGGTTCATCTAGTTAGTAAAATATCATGAGTCTAATAAGCATTTACTAGGGAATTTTAATGATTTGGGAACAAGTTCATAAAAAGTCATAAGTGATAAAACTGAAAAATAAATTTGTTCAGTATTTTCAGAACCATGTAATTTGGAAGAAAATAAATGAAAATATTAACTGACAGTAGGATTCTGTTTCTTTATATTTTCTATACTTTTCTTTTTTATATATTTAGCATACACTTATTTATACCAAGACTTTTTAAATGAAATCAATGCTTAGACACCAAAGCCAAAGTTGTATTTGAGGTTCTCTATCAGTACACTCCCACTTCACAAATGATAACCCAATTATATGAGCAAAGAACAGCTACAATTTGACCATGATATGAAAGAGAAGGCTGAACTCTGCCCTTTGCTGGGAGGGGATCCAAGTACAAACCAAGCTTCTTGGTCAAGTAGGGACTGGGGGATCTTGTCAAGCTGGGCAAGGAGAGAGATTTCCAGAAAGTTCTTTCACCCCTAAGAAGTAAGTTGATAAAACTGTAAACAAAAATGATGTAATAGTTGCATAATGGAAAAAGTAAATGCTATATGACTCTGTACCCCACCAACATTTACCAATAAAGGGAAAATAAAAAATAATAAATAAAAGAGAAAGAAGTACAACCTAAGCCAAAAACTGTTAAGAAAGTAATGCTTGTTGCCTTACCTATAGTCAGAAAGCTAAAAACCATTTTTCTAAACTAGTACTAATGAAAAATAAGCTTCTGTTTGCCATCTAAGTGCTTGTCACATAAGCACTTAAACTGATTGTGTGTTCCCACTGTAGCTTTTCTTTCTTTTTTTTTTTTTTTTTGGTGGATGTGCTAAGCATCTAACCCAGGGACTTGTGCATGCTAAGTAAGTGCACTGACACTGAGTTACATCCCCAGCCTCGCTTGCCATCTTAAAAAAAGACTGAATTAACTGCCAATTTTCTCAAGAGAAAAGTTTGCTGAATGTTTGCCTGACAAGAACATGATTAAAATGTACAAAATATACAAAAATTAGAAATACATTAAGTAATTAAAATTAGTAATAATTTTATTTTACTTTGTAATGCTTGTGGTATTTTTCAAGTTTTCAAATCTATAATATATTCTGTTTCTCTTCTCATTCTAAATAAATACTCATTTCCCTCCTAGATTTGGTATCTGTAATTTTAGATCATTTTTTTTCTTAAAGAGAGAGCACTCTAAAGAGGAAGGATATAGGCATCAGGACCTATAAAACCTAAATCTGTTCTGACAATAGAAAGGGGGCAATTGTGGGGCTGAGACCAGAGACTTTGGAGTCACCCTCATTTATTTATTTATTATTTTTTATTAGAAATTTTTAATGTACATCATAATGTGATTCATTTTGACATGCTTTTCGTTGTGACAATTTTCATATATGCAATTTGATAAGCATTATACATATAGGTTACCCCTTACCCTCCTCTATGTTTCCCCCCTCCCCCCTTCCTATCTAAGTTTCCCATCCAAGTCTTCTCTATCTTTTACTATATAGTATT
>VMDO01025175.1:0-28630 GCA_007922755.1 Pedetes capensis | reverse complement strand
GTTAGGTGCCGTCGAGTCGGTATCCGACTCATAGCGACCCTCTGTACAACAGGGGAAACACTATTGTCAGTGCTTCTCTGCTATTCATCGGGTTTTCAATGGCAGATTGATTTTTGGGAGGGGGTTGCCAGGTCCTTCTCCCAAGCCTACAGCTTCTGGTGTTCCCAGGCGGTCTCCCATCCAGGTACTAACCAGGCCCGACCCTGCTTAGCTTCCGAGATCTGACAGGATCGGATGCCACAGGGCTACAGCTGCAGGCTTATTTTTCCATATGAACATTATAATTAGCTTGCATAGAGCCAGGAAAAAATGCTTACTTTTATTTTTTATTGAAATAATATTACTTGTATATATTACTTAGGGAGAACTGATGTCTTTATGGTGTTGAATAGTCCTGTACAAAATCAAATGCTAGCTGGACATGGTGGTGCACACCTGTAATCTTAGCACTCAGGAAACTGAGGTAGGAGGACAGTAAATTCATGGCCAGCCTGGGATATATAGTGAGACCTTGTCTCAAAAAAATAAAACAAAACAAAATCTCAACAGTAATACTAATAGAAACTATCTATTTGTTCAAGTCTCCTTTTTTGGTTTTCATGAGTGTTTTATAGTTTTCCTAGTATCGTTTCTGCATATCTCTTAAGTATTTTATCTTTTTTGTTTGCATACTAATGACATATGTCTTCAAATCATTACTATTTGTATATTTTTGTATATGTTTTAGATAAATTTTCTGTCATACTACCTTACAGAATTTGTTGTTTTCAGTATTGATTCTGTGCCAGATTATCATTTACATAGAGAAATAATTTAATTATTTCCTAGTTCCTGTGTATCTAAATACTTATTATTAGCTTATACCTCAAATATTGTGCTAAATAGAAGAGATAAGAGAACATATTTGCTTTGTCCTTGATTTTAGTGATGATGCCTCTGATGTTAGTGCTCAGCACTATCTCGGTGCTTCTCTGCTATTCATAGAGTTTGCAGGGGTTGATTGGGGATTGTTTTAAGAGTGGTTGCCTGGTCATTCTCCCATTTTTGTGGTGCTGGGGATCGAACTTAGGGACTCAGAGAGTGCAGAGCAGCACTCAACCAAATGATCTAACCCCCTGCCCTAGATGTTTATAGCCCCTGAGATATTGGCGATGTTTGTTACTCATTATTTCCATAGTCACAGCTAACTGATACAAAGTATTTTTACCATCTGGTGATCTAATCACATGACATTTTTTTCATTAGATCTAGAAATGTGGTGAATTTTTGGAATGAATTCACTATTAA
Organism: Pedetes capensis; assembly: GCA_007922755.1. Taxonomy (NCBI): domain Eukaryota; kingdom Metazoa; phylum Chordata; class Mammalia; order Rodentia; family Pedetidae; genus Pedetes; species Pedetes capensis. The sequence continues at coordinate 27,343 of VMDO01025175.1, read as the reverse complement.
ACTATCATTGTCCTAGAATATACCTCCCATTGTTATGATGGATTCTTTAAGCTTGCTTTTAGATTCTGTTTGCTGAGATTTTATTAGGATTTTTTCCATTGCTGGTCATGAGTGAGACTAGTTTTATATGTGTGGCTCAGTTTATGCAATATTTTTCAGGTTTGAGTATCAAGTTATACTTGTTGAATAAAAGTCACTTGAGAATTTTTCTTCTTTTTTACTCTGCTGAAAGATAGATGTCATTGGGACTATCTAGTGTTCAAAAGTTTGATAGAATTCCCCTGACATTATTTAGAGATAGTTTTTTTAAATAATTTGTTCTTTGATAACTTTTTGCCTTTCCTCAATAGAAATTTGTCTTTTTATGCTTTTTGCTATGAGTTGTATCCAACTCCATAGCAACCAACAACAACAAATACTTTGTAGACTTGATTTTTTTTTTTTTTTCCGTACTTGGGGTTAAATCCAAGACTTCACACATACATTGCAAGTACTCTACCACTAGTCTGCACCCTTGGACCATTTTTTACTTTTTACCTTAAGACAGGGTCTTGCTAAGTTACACAGGCTGCTTCTGATCTCAAACCCACAATCACCACTCCTGGCTTCTAGACTCAATTTCTGCATATAAATGGTTCTTGTTAAGTTTGTACTTAGAATTTTTCTCCTTTATGATGGTGCAAGTCTGCAGCCATAGCCCGCTGGCATCTAATCCTGTCTGATCTCAGAAGCTAAGCAGAGTCAGGCATGGTTAGTCCTTGGATGGGAGACCACCTGGGAATACCAGGTGCTGCAGGCTTGGGAGAAAGACTGGAAGCCCACTCCCAGAACAATCAGCCCTTGAAAACTCTATGAATAACAGAGAAGCACTGACAATAGTGCCGAGCATGGGACAGTGTCAGGGAGTGTTTCATCTATTGTTCATTGGGTCCCTGTGAGTCAGACGTGACTCCACAGCACCTAACAACAACATTGATGGTACAAAAATGATACATATTCAGTAGAACTTCTACCTTAAAATTTGAGCTTTGATCTTTTCCCATAGTAGTTATCCACCATAAGATGCTCCCTCCTGATGCTGGGCAGTGGCAGCTAGCTGCAGCTCACAGTCAGCCCCAGGATCACAATGGGAAACAACTGACACTCTACAGTGTATTGTGTTGCCAAAAACATTCAAGTCATCTAGGTTTTCCATTGGATAGAATTGTGCAAAATAGTCTCTTTCAACTTTTAAAGTGTCCTTAGTTTCATTGGTAATCTCTTTGTTTTTATTTTTTGTGTTTTTACCTTTTCTTTATTAGGTAGTGACTTATTTATTTTGTTGATTTTTTACAAAGAACTGGCATTTTTATTTATGAGTTTCTACTTTTTCCTATTCTCTACCTTATTACTCTTATGTCTAAATTTATTATTTGCTTCTTCCTGCCTTATTTTCCTTTACATCATAGCTATTTTGTAAGATGAACATTCAATTTACTTTTATTTCTTTACTGTTGCTGCAAGAATTTAAAGTTATATGTTTTCCTGCTATCACTTGTATCCTATGATACCCCACTTATTTTGTTTTTAGTGTTTCTTTTTTAGAAATTCCACAAACTTCATTTTTCCCTTTCTTCCAAAGGGAAAATAGATAATTTTAAAATTTCTAAATAGACAATCTAGTTTTAGAAAGATCAAAAGAGCAAAACATGGAATTGAAGAAGCATGCTCCATTTCAACCTTCCAGAAATTTTAATTTTGAATGAAGTTGATAAAACTTTTGTCAGCTGTAATAGCATCTAAAAATTTTCCATTACAAAGATACTATTTGTTTCTTATCTAAGGGATATCAGAATGGCTGCATGACCCATACAAAGTTCAAGGGCAGGGAAACAATAAGTTTACTGAGCAAATTAATAGGTAGTGATGAGCATTGATTTGTGATTGCATATGGGCCTGGACTTTCATTAGTTTTTATATTAGCTGTGTTAAAACTAGAAAATGTCATTCTCCCTGGAGAACCCTGTGTGGCTGGAGGCATTCCAGTTGAGTATCAATTCCCACTGGACCCTTATTTAATTAACTGAGAACTTTCCCTTAGCCAGAAGCTATACAGTTGATCCTGCAGACCCTAGATTGTGCTTTACTGAGTCCAGAACATTCATTAAAATGATTACATTTTATTAATTGCAAGACAGCTGTGGGAAACAAAATAAGAAAAGCTCTTGACACCACCAAACTCTCATTACATTCAAGATATAGGATTTATTCACACCAACAAAAATTATCACAACAAAATATACACTAATTTAAAAACAAAAGATTATAATGACATAAAATGGTATAGTCTCTCTTTTAAGTGTATGAAAGTTGCTTGCTTCTACATATGTTTCCATTCATAAAAGGATAACAAACATTAAAATGCAGGTATAATTTGCATTTCTTCTATGGAAAGAACATAGACAAAATGCTGAAACTTTTAGATTTCAGGGCTGTTACCATGAAGCAACAATATAGACTAATGATTAAAAACATATTTCCAGATCCACATACGTACATTCACTTACTAAACTGAGAAATAAGTATTTTATATTTTCTCTCTCATAACCTTCTATAATAGATGCTTTCTTTTTACTAAAAGCAAAGTAAGAAATTGTAATTTTTTTCCTCTTTTTAATTGATCTCAGAAGATGTACTGTCTAATTCATGAGAAACACGGAATTTCAGGTGTTTATCTTCTTCCTCACTCTTAGCATCTGGAACTAGCTTGTCTTCCTGGCTGTGAAACTCATGACTGTGAAGTTCCCGGCTAACTTTGGGACTTTCTTGGCTGTCAGTCATATCAGAATGCTCATTGCTTTCATGACTAGCCTTCTGCTTAAATTCTCTGGACTGTTCCTGGCTGTGGGTTTCCACACTTGGGTCATCTAGCTGAGTTGATTCATGACTATCCTTCCCGTGGCTGTCCCAGTCAGAAGGCACGTGCAGACGTTGGGCAACGGGAATGGCCTGGAGTACATCATCTGACTCCTTACTTTCCATGTGTGAGCTGAGGTCCTCCTCTGTAGCATCAGGATACTGAACCATAGCACAAATGGAAGAAGAATTATGTGAACAAGAGCATGAGAACAGGGATGGGAATCTTATCATTCTATTTAACTCTCTAATTTTTAGGCCACATTATATCAAATATTGTCTAAATTTGGCAAAAGGAAAAAATAATATTAACATATTTTGGATTTTGCCAATCTCTTTCATATAAGATATCTCCTTTAGTTTAATAGGTATATCACTTCCCTGTGTAATGAAACCTGAGAAGTAGTTCTCATTATCTCTGATTTACATAAAGAGAAAGTGAATTGGAAGTTAGAATGTATGCCAGGCATCTTGGTGCATGCCTGTAATCTCAATGACTCAGAAGGCTGAGGCAGGAGGTTCTTGAGTTGAAGGCCAGAAGCAGCCTGCAAAATGTAGCCAGACTACAAGGAATGTGGCTCAATGTTGGAGTGCTTGCCTGTCATGCTTAAGGCCCTGGGTTCTATCCCTAGTACTGAAGGGAGGAAAAAGAAAAGGAAGAAAGAAAGAAGAAAAGAAAAGAAGAAAGAGAGAAAGAGAAATAGAGAAAGAGAAAGAAAAAAGGGAAGGAAGGAAGGAAGGAAGGAAGAAGAGAAAGACAGAAAGAAAGACCTAAAGAAAGAAAGAAAGAAAGAAAGAAAGAAAGAAAGAAAGAAACAGACAGATGTGTAAAGTGAATAGTAATGCCTGGCCAGGTAAAATCCAGATCCTTTGACTCTAGATTCAGTGTAATTTGTGGCTGTACAATTCCTCCTAAGTAATTAACTTCCAAACATGATTATTATATTTTGCCAATGATTGCTGTTTTCTGTAATCATTTTTTGATCTAAAGAAACTGAGTTTAATAAGTGCTTTAGAGCCAGGATCTGGGGGAAAAAAAAAACAGAATTGTGTTTGAGAGACAAAATAAGAATAAATATGTGGATTTAAGCAAAAACTAACAAATGGAAAAGTTTTATATTTAAAGGTCATAGAGTATATTACTGATAAATGCTTGTTTGCTTGTTGAATGATGAATGAATATGCACACTCTGGTTTCCAAGAACTGAGTTCTAGTTATGATCATTGGTTGTATCTATTAACGGATTTACCTGAGCCTCAGAAATGCGGAACTTCTTAGACTTTGACCTCAGTCCATAAGCTACATTATCACCTCGGCCATCATGTGGGTCTGCTGTAGAGACAGTTGGGGTTTCTGGACCAATCGTAGGAGAATCAGTGAACATTTCATCAGATTCATCAGAATGGTGAGACTCATCAGAATGGTGAGAATCATCAGGATGGTCGGCATCATCGGAATCATGGGAATCAACAGAGTCCTGGCTGTCTACATGGTCTCCATCATCTTCATCATCCATATCATCCATGTGGTCATGACTTTCATTTGAATTACTTGGGAGGGTCTAAAAATTAAGATGGACTAACAAATTAGTGTCTGGGTTTTTGTTCTCCCTTAACCTTTATAGGGCATTTGTCTTTTACTATCTTTCATTAATTTAATTTCAGAGTCATTGCATTTACAATATACTCTATGGCTTTTGGGAGCTAAAATGAGCATCTTCTAATTTGTCTTTTAACACCAGGATAAATGGAATAACATTCTGACGTACTTTTCTTGCTTTAAAATAAAAAGGTGCTTTTGTAAATATTTTAAGCCAAATATGTGGGTATAACATTCATTTCGATAACATTATTTTTCCTTGTATGTATTAGGCATTAATTTACTTAATGATTTTATAGCTACAGATACATAATTGTTGGACTGATTTTTCTATTTGAAATGAAAATTCCTAATATATCAAAGCATCTGTATTTTAATATATATCAAAATCTATGACCACCTTATCATGGATAATCAAAAAGTTACTCTTATGCATGGGTATACAAACTGCAGCTCAGATCTGTCCATTGAATTAACTAATTAGTGTCTGTTAAACTTCAAATGAGCAAATATAATGGGTCCTTTATCTAATTTTCCTTATTAGAAATTCTTAGTATATTCAAACTGAATCTTAAGAAAAATACATTTATATATTCACTCCGCAAATATATTAGTGGTCCTAATAAAAAGAATACTTATCAAAGAAACTATTATGTTAGGAACAGAAACATTTTAAAGTCAAAATCTTGACTTTGGTATACATTAATAATATGCTTATCAGATATTAGATAAGACTCTTTAAAACAGTTTCAATAAATTGCAAAGAGGCTTAAAGTTTCAAATAATAGGAATGAGTAAATATTTTCTACAACACTAATCTTATCTGAAGAATCTTTGTATTTGACATTTAGTAAATATATGTTTCCTTTCTGAACAAGTTTAAGAGTGGAGATTTACTGAAAAACTTGCTAATGGAATTTCATCTGAAAAGAACCAGGCATTGGCTTCCTCTATGTCTACAATGGTGGCTCTCTGAATGAACCAGAGAAGTTACCTCTTGTTTAAAGTTGTTGGTTTCTTCAGAGGACACAGCATTCTGAAGAAGGAAGGGCAAATATTAGTATACATTATAGATGCTCAGCTTTTTGATTCAAAGTTACTCTTTTCAATCTAGAGCAGGTCTTATTTTTCAGCCTCACTGGTGGATGGCTTTAAGTGAGAAGGAATCAACATGATAGGTCAGTTGGTATTTAGGCACATATTCACCAACAGGTGGGAAGGACCCATTTAACCAGCTTAAATGGCCTGCTCTGGTAGCTACTCATCATTGTTTAGTTTTGAGAAATTTAAAAAATACCTGTGGTGCTAGGAGATTCTGCTTCTGAGATGGGTCAGGCTTTAGCCATGTGGCCACTGCATCTGGGTGTTTGCTATAAAGCTATTAAAAAGTTGCATATTAGTCATTGTTAAAAAGAATAAACACAGGGAACTCAAAGTGATAAGCTGGAAAAACAAATATACTTTGCCAATCTTGATGGATAAATATGTTACACATTCATATACTTAGCCAGTACTTTAGATAACTTTTTTATACTTTATTTTTTCTTGTTGATCCATTTATTGGTTTCTTAATAGCACTTACTATGGGCCAGGCATTCTTTCAAAGTCAGTTCAAATATCAGTTCATTTGATCCACTCAGTCCTCCATGGGAGCTAGGCATCACCATTTCTCCATCTCACCCACCAGAAAACTCAGCCACAATGTAGTTAAGTGGTAAGAAGTGGCAGAGCCAGGATTCTAATTCAGGCCCCCTGGCTTGCAACACTCACTTTACACTGTGCTTTCCTCTTCTATCGTTGCTGGCTTAATTTTGCTCTCAGATAAAGCTCACCTGAAGCAGAGGTGCCCTTAATTACTGTTGATCTTCGTTGTCTCCTCTCCGTGGAACAAAGAGAAACCCCCTAGGGCTGTGCTAATATTGTATCCTCAACTCCATGAGGCCATTTAAATGTAAGCTATTTAAAATTTTCAAAAATGAAACATTCAGTTCCCTAGTTGCCTTAGCCACATTTCAAGTGCTCAAAAGCCAGATGTCTCTAGTGGCTATCTTATTAGACAGTGAGAAATATGTTACCATCATTGCACAAAAGTTCTGTTGCTCTAAAGTGCCAAAGATGTGAATAGAATGGCCTTTCCCTTAGCCAAATTAATTTATCTGGAAAATGATAATACATTCCTTTGGAGAAGTAGAAATTGCTCTGAGTAAGTATCATCTGATAGGCTATACTGTCTAGGCCAATCACTTCACAATCTTGTCATTGAGAATGAGAACCCTGGGGCCTCCACCCAATCATTTTTGCAGCCACGTAAGTGAAGGATGAGTAGGAAACAAACCAGTCAGAAGCACTTTGGGCTTCTCTCATGGCTGGCTCTAAACAGAGCAGCTTCATAGTGGGCTTCTCAGAGAGAGTTTGCTGAAGAGATTCTTTACCTTAAAAATATGCAAAACCTACTGGACCACATGAGTTTTGATGGCACATGTGATTCATGTCTGAGGGCACATGTGATCAGGGTCACAAACATTGTGTTTGTAAGTTAAATTTATAATTGAAAGAAAATAATATGAAGAAAATATGTTGTTGTTAGGTGCTGTTGAGTCTGGTCCGATTCACAGTAGCCCTAAGGACCCAGAACAAAACACTCCCAGACATTGTGCCATGCCTGGCATTATGTTAGTGCTTCTCTACTCTTTGTTGGGTTTTCAATGGTTGATTGTTTTGGGATTGCTTTGGGTATGGATTGTCACATCCTTCTCCCATGTTTATGGCGCTGAGGATCGATCCCAGGGTCTCAGTGCAGAGCAGCACTCTACCAACTGAGCTAAACCCCAGTCCCAAAGAAACTACAAGTAAGCAGAATGAATAGACTAAAAAAAATATTCAGTAATCATAACACTCAGAAGTAACCAGTATTCATCTTCAGGACTATATCCTTATATTTCCTACTGGTTCTATATTTATGGGGTTCTGGAAAGCTGAACCTTGAGCTCCTCGTCTATCTCCTGAATATTGTTTAATGAACTATATTGTCATGGCTTCATGTGCCTTTTAAACATGCACTCTTGTCATATTTTATTCTATTTAAAAAGCATTAATTATTTCCTCTCATGTGGCCTCTATTTTCCGTGGAAATATTGGTTTTTCTGGTTTGTTATTGTGATTCAACACCTATGTTTACAAGTCAATTGGAAAATAAACACCCCTACATGCACCCACTCACATGACACACACAGAGGTCACACACACACACACCTCTCTTCCTGTCTTCATTAAGCAATCTAACTGCAGTAACCCCAGGCGACTCTAGGTTGGCCTTTATTCTGTTCATCTGGAATTGAACTCTGTGTGCCTTTTGTTCAAGCTCCTCAGGACAAAGCCCATTTGTTGTTTGGCTGGCATGGTTTCATCTGTTGTGGAGGGGCAGGTACATCTATGGTGCTTGTCAAGTAATTGTAATAAATAAGAATTTCATTTTGTTTTATGCTTGTTTAGAAAATGTGATCTAAGGTCAGCTAACAAGCACAATAGACACAAAAAGGATAAACTTTCTTTCCACAATGGACTTTTTAGCACCTATCTTAAGTGATATTGAATTATGAGCATAGAAACAGTTCTGGCTAACATCTGAGGTGAATTTTAAACTCGACTTTTCACTAAGTAAAGAATGGAATTTTCTGTCTCCAGAATAGCATGAAAAGAAAAAGCCACATAAATTCATAGTACATGTTTTATATAGGTCCCAATGATCTGGAGAATTATTGTATTAGAAAATCTAATTTTAAGAGAACTCAATTATCAAACACTATACTGAATTTGGTACTATCTTAGATCTATAGCAAACAATCAACAAATAATTACAAATTAACAGGTTTGATTATGAAGTAAAATTGCAACAAATAATGTTTGTAGCACTTCTGCAATAGTTGTATAAATACTTTAGCTATATGATAAATCTAAAAGATGCTTACATGCTTTTCCTCGGAGCTGCCGGAATCAGCCTGTTTAACCTTGGAAACAGAAAAGGCAAAGAAAAATTGCAGTGTAAATGCATTCTTAGCACATGGAAGCACACAATTTATTTTCAAGAATTTTCTCTAAGTTTCAGCTGTACTCACCGGGAGGGAGTAGGCAATGCCTAAGAGGCAAAAGCAAACCACAGTGATTCTCATGGTAGTGATTTTTCCTGAAAAATATTTTGTAAGGTATACTTGAAATCTTTATAGGTTAAAACATACTTTCTTATACTGCTGCATTACAAAATAATCACAAAACATTCTATGGATTTTTTCTATTTCTTGGAGAAAACTTTTCCTTTCAATGTTATAGTCTTTTGAGTTAATATTTGTATTGCCATCTCTACTCTCCATCTCTCACTGTTAGCAAGGGAGAGGGGAATTTTGTGACTCTATTCAAAGTTTAAATTCAGAATTCCAGAGATTATGCCACTAGATTATGCTACCTGATATCTCTAGCTACTTAACCCTTAAAAACAAATCAACAGTAATTTAATAATTAAGATAATAAGCTATTATGGGAACACTTTTTTTCAGGGAAAAAAAAGAAAAAAAATCTATGGAAGAAATTTGCTTTTTCCATGTTTCCAACACACATTTCAAATGCAATTTTTAACACATTATTAAGAAGGTGGTATCTAGGTGAAATGAAGTTATTTTTGAAGTTAGTTATGTAAATAAGCTATTCTAACATTTCAAATGAAAAAGAAAACATTGTAAAACCAGTGAACTGCTTCTTTATTTGTGATAATTAGGCTACAAAGTACCATACAAGTATCTTGGTGAGATTTTAACAGCTAAATGAAGAAATAAGATGTTAAGAAAAGGTTGTTTTCCTTGAAAATGAGTTAAATTAAATCATTTAAAAATAACAATACTGATAGATTACATTAGCATAGAAGATCCTTCTTTTCATTGCCTTCATTATCATCTAGCCATTTTAAATGGTATATGCATGGCCACACAGTAGCCAAGGGCAGGCTTACCTTGGCTGGCGTCTGTTGAAAAGCCTGCAGCTGGTCTGAAAGGTTCCAGTGTTAGATGATGCTGCGCTCCCTGCCTCCTTGTCCTGCTGCTGACAGCCAGACCTCTCAGCATTTAAATGCTGCTCCAGACATTCTCCACCAACACAGGGAGGCGGGGTGATGTGTCATGAGGTTTTGCCACTGCCCAGCCCACCTGCTCCCACACTTCCCCTCTGGTTTTGTGGTTGAAACACACACACACACACACACACACACACACACACACAACCTACAGTTAAAATATTACTTATGTAGAATATCATTAACTAGATTAGATTTTCATTTATAGGATTGCATTTAGCATCCTGGAAGAGCACTTATGAGTCCACAGGGGGGAAAAAAAGAGGAGGGGAAGAAATAGTTTCCATAAAGATTTTATTTATGATTTCTGAATTAGATGAAAATCATTAGTGTGAATCAAATCTAAATGGAATTAAATAGGGCCGATTTTTTTTCCAGTTTAAGTTACTGGTAAAAGTCATATCTACAAGCACATTTGCCTCTATCATTATACTTATTGAATGCTAGACGGCTGTTCTTCAGGCAGATAAAGCATTCAGAGAATCTCCTTTTCTTCTTTACAATAGCTCCGTTTTTTTAATTTCATGTTTGCAGCAGCCTGTCATGTAGACAAATGGCATCAGCAACATTGAAAATCCTATTCACTCGTGTTATGTTGGTCTTTCCATGATCTCTCAAAAGCATGGATCTTTGTTGCAATGTTTTGAGTTATTTGGAGATGATGAATCTGATACCTGAATATGTAACTTACTTATATAAAATGAAAAGGCGACTTACTCCAGAAGTTGCAGGAGGAAAGTAGTTTCTGGCTGAGAACAGGTTGCCTGATGGACAACAAAGCCTCACAGGGCAGACTGGCTTTCAGTCTGCATAGGTCACATAGGTGGTCTATCACCAACGACCTGTGTGACCTTGGGCAAATCACTTAGCCTGCCTATACTTGTCTCCTTATCTGTAAAATGTAGATATTTTATCTTTGCAGTTGTTTGGAAGTTAAAGTGAATTAGTAGATGTCAAACTAATAATACTTGGAACATATTAGATGCAAATACCCTGCATATTTTAAGGACTATGTGTGCATTTTTAGCAGGAGCATGTGGTCCTGATTTGCAATGCCTTTAAGTGGAATATATTATTAGGATGAGCTTAGAGGTAAGATCTTTAAACCATGTATACTAAAGAGTAATTTGCATACCTCTAAAAGAATAGATTCTATTTTAAAATTATCTTTTTCTATTTTTCTCCAAGGGTATATAAAGTTGGCTACTTAATAAAAAATATAGTGTCTATCTGAACAAACTTTATTATTTAAAAGGTGTTTGAGAAAACATTACAAGTAAAGTTTGAATATTAGAGCAGAATTCAAGATCAACTGAGCTCTGGTCTGCTTTAAATATTTAATATTGCCTTGAGATTACTTACCCTCTTCATTACCTTTCTCAATTGTGAAATGGAGAGCACACTATTTGTTTCCCTTATACCTCCATTGTAAGAATCGTGTATGCATTCAGATTAAAGATAAGTCATCCTATTATTACATTTGTTCTAAGATATCAGTCCTAATTACCAAATATTGATTTCAATATAAATATACTTTAAATGATTTCCTGCAGTGTTAGTAGTATAAGTAATCCATGGGTTTTATAGCCATTCAGTAGAGGAAAAAGTGTCTCTTGAAGTGTATACATTCCAAATTGATTGGTATTATTGATTCAAAGTTTTTAACACACACTTTAATAATTAAGATGGCTCTTATCTCTATAAAATATAAATCACACAGGTTATAAAGTTGCAAAACAGACTCCTTACTTCTGCTTCTAAAAACTTTGTTTTTTTCTTTAAATACATTACCCACATAAGCTTGTTATGTTTTCAACTTAGTGGAGGGAAGTCCATAAATTCTAAAAACAAGATTTCCACAGAATTCTCTGTAGTTTATACTGTGGCCACGAGAATGATTCAATATGAATTAGGGAGTGATAGGAATAGATTTTGCTGGAGCCCAGCCATGTTGAGGTGAACCATATGAGCCCTCACAGGACTCTGCTGGATGTAGCTCCCAAGTACCACATGATGGCAGCATTTCTGAGAAGGATTTCAGACTGCAGCTGGTTCTAGAAATTTTCTTATTCTAGCACAAGAGAACATCCATCTGCTTAATGACAAAGCTATAATACAGCTGTGGAGTCCTCCATTTCTTGGAATGTCAGGTGAGGAAATATTTCCCGACAATGAACTACTATACAATCAGAGACAGAGACCAAGAGAATCAAAGCATTCTTGTTCTGCTCTGTTGATGCCTTCAGCAATTTCAGATTGGCATAATTGTCTTCTTCCCCATTCCTACACTCACTCAAAAGGTTAGTAATCCTGAAGTCTTACTCAGAGTCTATCCTTGTGAATTCATGGTTAAAAATGTGTCTGGGACTCTTTAGCAGTGAGAAGATAAAATGATTTTGAAATGGAAGGCAACTCTGCAAAGTAAGGAATGGACAGGGTGCCATTCTGATTTTGGAGAGGCTCATGTTTCTTGCTTTTTAATATGCTGCTGAAATTTTTTCTGAGTAGGATTTTCCAATTGTCAGAATTAACATGTTAAACAATTTAAACCAGAGGGACTTGATCTGTTGTATTCCCACAGTTTCCATTATTAATTAGGCCAATGTTGGTTGTTAAAATCAGAAGGTCACAATGCCCAAATTACTTGTAAATCTTGTATATGGAAAGGAAGAAGTTTAGTTGTGAAACTGGAACACAAAAATCTGATTTGTGATCTTAAACTATAGATACCATAAGAAGACATATGAAAACATATAAAACATTCTTTTTTCTTTGAATTACATGAAAATTCCCATATCATAGGAAAATGTAAATGTCAAAATGTCACTTAAATTGATGGAAAACTTTATAATGTTGACTTCTAATTTTCTAATTATATTCTACTTAGTAAGATATAACTAAATATTTCAACTTTTTAGTTTTACAAATAATTAATTTCCCCGAGTCAAGGTTTAGATACTGTGATTATCTTGATAACACTACTAATCTGTCATAAAGAAGTTGGATTTTTTTTTTCAGTACTGTGGGTTGAACCCAGGGCCTCGAGCTTACATATTTTGCAAGTGCTGTACCACTGAACTGTGCTCTCAGCCCATTTTTTTACAGATAGTCTAGGAGAAAGGGGGCATCATTGATCAGAGGAAAGGAAGCAAAGGTGAAAGGTGGGATGGTGCTATTTTTCAAATTCAGACATGAATTAAGAACATTTTAGAAATACAAATAAATATAATTAAAAATTTTTTATTCCATTGCTCAATAATTTGGATAACAAAATTCAGCTCCTGAAAAAGTGGTCTTATATTGGTAGGCATTGGTTTTAATTTAAAACAAATGAAAACAGTTTCACTTTAGACCCCCAAGATTGTTACAATTACAGTGTAAAGAAGTATTCAATGAGATGTTGATTGCCCGTTCAGTTCTTCAAAATCTAAGCATATGGTTTTTGCTCGTGAATACAATACGTAGTCATTATGCATTATGCTTGAATTCATAGTGTAGCTCATGTATTGCTATCTAATATTTGCCTGGTCTCGAGAATCTAGCCTTTCTTTTTTTCTTTTCTTTTCTTTTCTTTCTTTTTTTAATGGTGCTAGAGATTGATCCGTGTGCTGGGATTTAGCTCAGTTGGTAGAGAGCTGCTCTGCAGTCTCTGAGGTCCCGAGTTCAATTCCCAGCACTGCAAAAATGGTAGAAGAATTTGGCAATCCACTTCCCAAGCAATCCTGAAACAACCAGCCATTGAAACCCCTGTGAGGGTTGCTATGAGTCAGATACGACTTGACAGCATCTAACAAGAGATTGATCCCAGGGAATTAAAGCTACAGCTTTATCTTCTTCTAATTTTCTTCCTCTGCTATGCACTGAAATGGTCACATGCTCTACCAGTTAGCTATACTTTCAGCCCCAGGTATTTCTTTATTAAGGTATTATTACTAACTTGGAGGACATTCTAACACTTTTTTTTTTTTTTTACAGTACTAGGGGGTTGAACACAGGGCCTTGTACATATTTTGCAAGTGCTCTATTCCTGAGCTGCAACCCCAGTCTCTCCACCCCCAACCCCATTTTTTCTTTTTTATCTTGAGACAGTGCCTTTCTAAATTACGCAGGCTGCCTCTGGCCTCAAACCTGTGATCTCCTGCCTCTACCTCCTGAGTCTCTGGGATTATAGGTGTATGCTACCATGCCCAGCTCAAATACTCTTTAAATGATAAATTATTTAAAGTGTATTTAAATAATTGACTTCTTTTCATAAAAATCAACCAAGAAACTTGAAACTTACATAGTAATTCCTGATGATTATTTTATGTTGTTTTCATAAAGTCTCACATTAAATAGCTGCTCCAGATCCCATGAGAAATAGTACTCAGGCTGAATGGATTACACCTGAGACCCTCAGGCAAGAATCAGGTGTGCAAAGAGGATGAGCAGATGGATACTATTTCTTACATAACATGAGGTCCTCTAGGGTCTGACATCCAAAGAGTTAAAGTTCAAATTAACTAGTAGTGGAAGATTTTGACACAATGAATTTCTAATAGACCAGTATATAGGTGAAAGTTGAACCATTTTTAAATAAAATATGTGTTTGCTATATTTTTAACATAGATAAAAAGTAACTGAGTATTGTTAAAATAATAGTAGAAAAAACAAAAACATTTTTAGCAGGGAAATCACTACCAAAAATATGACCTCAGTAAGTCAATCTATCATATGTTGAGGAGTTTTATCCTGACCTCCAACAATGTAAATTTTCTAGAGGCCCTTTTTTCAGTGTGGGTCAGATTCTGTTACACCAAGAGTGGGAGAATGAAATTGAAAGGATTGGCTTTTCTTTTTCCTGGAAAATGTGTTCTGTGGTTTTAGGGGGAAATTTCATTGCCAAACAGATCAGGCATATCAGGTCTGACCATAATCTGGAGATGTTTTTAGATTTTTTTCCCCACATTCACATCTTCTTCATTTCCAAGCATCTGTGAATGTCGTTGGTCTAGACAACCTATTGCTTTCACTTTATGTCTGAGGAAATTGTCCAAGAGTTATCCAGATCCAAATTTGTAACCAAATTCTGTCTTCTTTTCATCCATTTCATTCTTATCACAATTTTTACTGCTTGCTTTTCCATAGGAAATATTTCCTTGCAATTATTATGATCTTTTTCTGTGATAATACACATTCAAACTAATAATGACAATTGTATATATACATATACATATATACATGTATATATATTTACATAGATGTATACATATATACACACATACACATATATACACATATACTTATATGTATATATACATACATACATACATATATACACATATACATATATATGTATATATACATATATAGGTATATGTATATACATATATGTGTGTGTGTTTGTGTGTGTGTGTGTCTGTATTGCCTGAAGCCGTAGCACTGTGGCATCTGATCCCATCAGATCTTGGAAGCTAAATAGAGTTGGGCCTCGTTAGTACTTGGGTGGGAGATCTCCTGGGAACACCAAGTGCTGTAGGCTTGGGAGAAGGACCCGGCAACCCATTCCCAAAAAACAATCAGCCATTGAAAATCCTGTGAATAGCAGAGAAGCAGTAGCAATACTGTTTCACTTGTTGTTCCTAGGGTTGCTATGAGTTGGACACTGACTCGACAGCACCTAACAACATATACATGTGTATATGTGTACATGTATATAAGTGTATATATATATATATATATGCACATACGGGACATATATATATATATATATATATATATATATATATATGCCAAACTTTAAGCTAGTCATCGAAATTATAAGCATTCAATTTTGACCAAACTTGATTGAAACAAAAACAAAAACCAACAGAAAGCAGTTAAAATTGTCTTGATGGCAGAAATCTCACAAATGGAGGTAATGGTTTTATCCCTAACGTATTCAAGCCTAATAACAATGTGAAGCTTCATTTTCCCTCATGTGCTGCCCACTTAGCTAATGTCATGCAAGGGTCATGAGCCATAAGGTGTGAGAGAATGTCAATATATCTCTGCCAATCTCAATTTACTATGAGTTACAAATATGAAACACACTCCTGTTGATTATAGATTAGTATTACTGGCTTCATACTAAATATGTAACTTACAATGATGTTAAATATTGGTTGTTTTGATTTGCTAAACTTTGAGTGAACTGCTTATTATATTTTAATAGTTATGTTACATGTGTTAGAGAAGGGCATGTTTCATAGTTAGCCTACATCTTACTACATTTGGATTCCTTATTGTACTTATCACTAAAAACTGTTGGCTGAGGTTTAGCTCAGTTGGGAGAGTGACACTGCACTCTCTGAGGCCCCAGGTTTGATCCCTGGCACCACAAAAACAGGAGAAGGACCTGGCAACCCACTCTGGAAACAATCCCAAAACAATCAGCCACTGAAATCCCTATGAACAGCAGAGAAGCACTAGCATAGTTCTGAGCATGGCACAGTATTAGGGAGTGTTTCCTTCTGTTGTACATAGGATCACTATGAGTCAGACCCTATTTGACAGCACCTAACAACAATTAAAAATGGTAACAGGTGCTGCTAGGTATGCACCATGCTTCATCTTCTTCAGAGAAGTTTCTGGGAGGCACGTGCCAGCTGAGAGTACATTTCCCAGACTCCTTTGCCTATAGACATGGCTATGCAACTATTTCATGAAAATGGAACATAAACTAAAGTGATTTTTTCCACTCCCAGATCCAAGTGCCTCCATAGTTCTCATCTTCACCTTTTGTCCAAATGGAGAGGATGCTGAAACATTTTTAGAGGGCAGAGCCCCAAGGAGGACACACCTTGAACTGTCTACAGAGCAAGGACTCTGTTATAGGATGACTGAAAAATGTGTTTCTATTGTCTTAAGTACCTGACATCTGTAAATAGCAGATATTATATTAATTAATGTAATATTGTACATATAATCTTGATCAATCTGTAGATTTCAGGATTTGGTTAACTGTGTTCCAGATCACTAGACTCTTAGTGAATTTAAGTTATGGTGCCGTAACATAATACTTATATATTTTCTACTAAATTTTGCTT
Source organism: Pedetes capensis (assembly GCA_007922755.1). Classification (NCBI taxonomy): domain Eukaryota; kingdom Metazoa; phylum Chordata; class Mammalia; order Rodentia; family Pedetidae; genus Pedetes; species Pedetes capensis. Next base: position 10,662 of record VMDO01025175.1, on the reverse strand, counting down.
CCCCATTTCTAAAACTATGAATCAGCCCATGTGAGGTTACTATTATGTAGATTTGGAGCTGATTATTTTATGTAATAAGCATGTGACCCATGTAATTTTACAAGAACATGGTATACATTATTGGTGCATATGATGAGTGATCAGGATAACAGGTTTCTCTTGATTCTGTTTTTAATTTTCCTTCTTTTACCCAAAGATGAATCAGCTTTGGTACCGGTTCTAATGTTGTAAACCAGAGACCTGAATTTTATGTTGCCTATACCACAGATCTGTCCTAGAAGAAGTGCAACCAGAGTGCTCCTTGGAAGCAAGGATGGCTAGACTGCATCTTACATATTTTGGACATGTAGTCAAGAGGGACCAATCCCTGGAGAAAGATATCATGTTTAGGAGAGTGGCAGGTAAATGAAAAAAAGGAAAACCCCCCCACCAGATAGATTGACACAGTGCAACAATGAACGTAAACATAAATAAGATTATGTGCCTGGCACAGAATCGGGAGTGTTTCATTCCACTGTATGTAGGGTTGCTATGAGTTGGACTCGGCTCGATGACACCTAACAACAACAACAACATACCACAAAGTCAATTAAATATTGTTAATTAGCTTGCCTCTGAGAGCTACCTCCAACCAAATAATCTTGCAATTGATATAAATCACACAGCATTATTTTCTTTCATTTCTTAATTAGGCTACCAGGTTTTTATTTTTTCTGTTCTTTTTTTTTTTTTTTTGACACATTTTGCATTTTGGCCAACTTGCCAAGGAGCAGATAGGGACAGGTAGATATGATATTAAAATCAGCTCACCTAGTTATATTTAAGAACTTAAATGTCATGTTCTCTGTAGGTCTTAGATGACTTCTCTTCACTGATAGGATATGTGTACAGATTATTTTTAGTCTTAATCGCCTTTCACCAGTGAAGGTCAAATATTGTGTGGGTTGTAAATTCTAGGAAACTTGAAGAGTTTTAAAAGACTTTGCCATCCTATTATGTTCATAATTAGAGGAAACAGTAGGTTAAGTTAGAAACTATTTATGGTTAGGAGCTGGAGTTTTCACTCTTGCCTGTATGTTTCACTGATATTCCCTACCCTTGGAGGACTTTTGGTCTGTGAATTATAGCTTGACCAAGGGGTTAGCCAAAGTTCTTGGTGAAGTAGCCAAAGGGGTTCTGTGTGGCACATCAGCAGATATGGTACACCCACTTGTCTGGGTCAGGGTAGGAAGTGGAGGCAGGGGCCAGAAACTGGCCCTTTTCTGCTTTTAGACAGTTCCAAAGCATCTCAGACTCTGGTTTCAGCCTTATTTTTGTTTACCTAGAGTTGAATCAGACACAAGTAAAATTGTGGTATCTTAACCTCTGCTAAGCCTTCAAACACGTCATGTTTCCAACCTTGGTGTCTTGAGAATCCAATTTATGTCTTAGAGGTGATGGTATTGTGTTCTGAATTTAGAAGGAAAAGAGTGACATGTTTTCCTTTAAATCTTGTAATTGTTGATTGGTACATAAATGAATGAAAAACATTTTGCTGTTTTTTTCTTGAAAGAGTTGAAAATCCTACATATGGTATATCTAGTTTTCTAAAACATACTTATTTTCACAGTATTTTTGTAAAATTGGGCAATTGATTTGTTTCTTGTGGTCCTATCTCTATCTTGAGTGCTAACCTGGTGGGCAGGAGAGCTAGGATTGGCAGTAAAATCAGTTACACTTTTATCTTGCTGTTCCAGGAGTGAGAGAACACATAGCTGTCTGTAAATTTTTCGTTCAAAGAATCTGAACACTTTTTACAAAAAATTTGTGAAATGTAAATGTAATAAGTAGTTGAATAATTTGAGAAAAGGAAGCTAAGAAATTAATAAAATTTACATTGATTACACAAAAACAATCTAGTTCTATATTGTTGTTGTTGTTAGGTGCTGTCGAGTCGGTATCCAACTCAAAGCGACCCTACATACAACAGGCAAAACGCTATGGTCAGTGCTTCTCTGCTATTCATAGGGTTTTCAATGGCAGACTGATATTTGGGAGGGGGTTGCCAGGTCCTTCTCCCAAGCCTACAGCTTCTGGTGTTCCCAGGCGGTCTCCCATCCAGGTACTAACCAGGCCTGACCCTGCTTAGCTTCTGAGATCTGGTGGGATCGGATGCCACAGCTGCAGGCCAGTTCTATATATTGGCTTATAAATATTAATTTTAGTTGCTTTGAAAGAATATAATTTAATATCAAATGATTAAAATATCAATTTCTGTTTTTATAATCTAAAAGATACATTTCAAGTTTCTCTCCAGGCATTTAAAAGGCATCTTTCAAAAAAAATGAGGAGGCCTTTGTTAAAAATAGTACTTCCTAATCTAGTGCTATGATTCCAGCCCTAGAGTCTTCCTACTAGAACAGAGATAGTTAGAAGGTAGGACACTCAGAATAAAAGGGGTAAGTTATTGATTTGTGGCTCCAATTTAACGCTAAGACAACTCAAGTTCTCTTGTTGTTGTTAGGTGCCATCAAGTTGGGTCCATCTTATAGCAACCCTATATACAACAGAATGAAATACTACCTGACGCTGAGCCATGCCTAGCACTATTGTCAGTACTGCTCTACTATTCATAGGGTTTTCAATGGCTGATTATTTCAAGAATGGACTTCTGGATCCTTCTGTCAAACCTATAGCACTGGGTATTCCCAGGCAGTCTCCCCTCCAAGGACTAGCCAGGACTGACCCTGCTTAGCTTCTGAGATCTGACAGGATCAGATGCTAGGGTGGCATGGCTGTGGGCAACTCAAGTTCTAGAAGAGTAGAAAAAAAAGCATGAAGAAGAGATTAGAGCAGAAATTTTGGTTCAAATAAAAAAGGATGTCCTCAGTGAGAGTCAATTCAGTACACTCAGAAAGTAGCAATGGAACTGGCATTATGAGGTATCAAGTTTCTTCTTGGTATCAGAGTCTTTTCTAATATCTTTACATTTTTAATCTGGTGCCAAACTGAAAGACTTCAGCTTTATTTATGTTTTGTGTTTACTTTTCTAGATCAAGGGTCAGTCAGTCCTTGAGCCAAATCCATCCACAATTTTTTTTTTTTTTTTGTGGTACTGGGGATTGAACCCAGGCCTCACTCTTGCATGCTTTGCAAGTGCTGTACTACTGAACTGCACCCCCAGCCCATTTTTTACTTTTTGAGATAGGGTCTCACTAAATTATGCAGACTGCCTCTGGTCTCAAACTTGTGATCCTCCTGCCTCTGCTTCCCAAGTCTCTTGGATTACAGGCATGCACCACTGCACTCAGCTCCACAATATTTTTTTGTAGATAAAGTTTGCATTGGTGTTTTTTGTTATTATGACAATATTACTAAGATAGCCTAATATTTTAAATAAAGAAGTTCATTTATCTGATGGTTTTGGAGGTTCAATGGCATGAAACCTCTCAGCTGGGTCACATCATAGTGAATTACAATGGAGGGAGCGAGTGTGAGGGCAAGAAGTCACATCTTGAACCAGGAAGCCATAGAGAGACCTTCTGTGGGCATACCCTCAAGGACCTAAGGACCTCCCACTTAGCTCCACCTCTTAAAAGTCCAACACCTTAACACTGCCTCTCTGGGGACCAAGCCTCCATACATAGACCTTTGGGGACACAAATAAAGTGTCCAAATAATGTTATGTTATGTTGTTATGTTAGGTGCCTTCGAGTCGAGTCCGACTCATAGTGACCCTCATAGGGTTTTCAATGGCTGACTGTTTTGGGATTGTCTTGGGAGTGGGTTGCCACATCCTTCTCCTATTTTGTGGTGCTGGGAATCGAACATGGGACCTCAGAGACTGCAGAGAAGCACTCTACCAACTGAGCTAAATCCCAGCCCGCTGTCCAGATAATAGCATCTTTTATTGAACATGTTCACATTGTCCATTAATACATGGTCTATGGCTGTGTTAGCCTTCCAATAGTAGAGATCAGTAGTCGTGACATGCCATATGGCCTGCAGAGCCTAAAATATTACTATACTTAGTGGGCCCTTTATAGGAAAATTTTGCTCCCTTTTCTGCCAAGTAAAATATCTTCTTATTTAGTTTATTCTTTAATTCAAGTATATGAGCTGGTACTTCATCATTGTTGTGATCTTGTCATTTTTACTTACATCAAATAATTTTTGAGGTAATGGACAGTATTCCATGTGCTGTGTGAGATGCATGGACCTAGCTTTGAACCATGCAATACAATGCTTTGTTTTATTTTCATTTCATTCTGATAATGCCTTCCATTATAGTCCTCACAGGACGATAATATCAGTGATATTAGGGTTGAATATTTATGATTATTGTATCCCTTGTTTTTGTCAAACACATTAGCTCATTATACAAAATCTTATTTATGAACTTTGAATTTCTACCAGGTGTAAATAACTCCACTCACATCTAACATGTAACTCAACTGACACTTACTTGCCACTTTTTCTGGCTCTTCCTTATAGTCCCTTGTGAGATAATTTTGTAATTATATTCACTAACTTCAATATCTCAGTATCATTTGTAAATCTGGGAATTTTAATTCAAATAATAAAATCAAATACTTTTCACATGTTGTTTGTTTTAGGTGCTGTCAAGTCTGACTCATAGCATCCCTATGTATAACAGAACAAAACATCACCAGTGATGTGCTATGCCTGTGACTTTTTTTATATTTGAGGCCATTGTTGAAGCACTGCTTCTTCTCATTTGGAGTCTTGTTACATCAGCAAATGGAGGTCCCAGGGGCTTTACTCTATTGCCATGATTAAAATCGATTCTAGCAGCACGGGGCACAGTGGCGCATGCCGATAATCCCAGCAGCTTGGGAGGCGGAGGCAGGAGGATTGCAAGTTCAAGATGAGAGGCATTCTGCTTAACTCAGCAAGACCCTGTCTCAAAATAGTAAAAAAAAGAAAAAGGGATAAGGGTACAGCTCATTCATCCAGCTCTTGCAAAGCAAGCGTGAGGCCCGGGGTTAAACCTCCAGTTGTTGTTGTTAGGTGCCGTTGAGTCGAGTCCGACTCATAGTGACCCTCATAGGATTTTCAATGGCTGACTGTTTCGGGATTGCCTTGGGAGTGAGTTGCCATGTCCCTCTCCCATTTTGTGGTGCTGGAAATTGAACTCGGGACCTCAGAGACTGCAGAGCAGTGCTCTACCAACTAAGCTAAATCTCAGCCCACTAAACCTCTAGTACAGAAAAAAAAAAAATCAATTCTAGCTTGAGGAGGCCTTTTGAATTCCTCGGGTGCTCATTTTCCAGCACTATATTTGTCAGCACTCCTCTGCTATGCATAGGGTTTCCAATGGCTAAATGTTTTGGAAGTGGGCTGCAGTGTCCTTCTCCCTACCTTTCACATAGGTTGTTGTTGTTAGGTGCTGTCGAGTCGGTATCCAACTCATAGCGACCTTCATAGGGTTTTCAATGGCTGACTGTTTCGGGATTGCCTTGGGAGTGGATTGCCAGGTCCTTCTCCTATATTTGCGATGCTGGGAATTGAACTCAGGACCTCAGAGACTGCAGCGCAGTGCACTACCCATTGAGCTAAATCCCAGCCCTCCTTTCACATATACTCTCCTTTAAATATTTAGAGTGCATTCAGATTGGCCATCTGAATTAATATTGTAACTGTTTTTGCTTCTGGAAAAGGGATCTGATTGACTAGAGACCAGGATGGGATAAAGAGTAAAATTTTCACAAAAATAACTTTTATAGCTTTTAAATTTTATATTGTATTTGAATTAATTATCTACTACTGAGTAGCAAATTACCACAAGCTTTGCAGCTTAAAATAAAATGCATATATTATTCCAGAGTTTTTGTGGGTCAGGAATGCACGCAAGAGTTCTCTGTATCAGAGGCTCTCACAAAGCTGATGTTGAAGTGTTATCCAGTACTGGGGTCTCATTTGAAGGCCTCATTGTGGAAGATATGACTCCAAGTTTACATGGTTGTCAGCAAGATTTAGTTCCTTAAGGACTGTTGTACTAATAGCCTTAGTTTCTAGTTGTCTGTTGGCTGGAAGCCTCCATTTTCCAACAAGACAGCTTGAGTCCTCAATGTTTGCAATCTAGGAAGGCAATTGAGGGAGTCTGCCAGCAAAATAAAAGTCAAAATTTTATGTAAATTAATCATGGAAGTTAATCCCAGAGACTCGGGAGGCAGAGGCAGCAGGATTGCAAGTTGGAGACCAGAGACAGTCTGCATAATTTAGCAAGACTCTATCTTAAAACGTACAAAAAAAAGGGGGGGAGGCGCTGAGGGTGCAGCTCAGTGATACAGCACTTGCAAAGCATGCAAGCGCCAGGCCCTGGGTTCAAACCCCAATACCGCAAAAAAAAAAAAAAAAAAAAAAGAGAAAGAAAGAAAGAAAGAATCATGGAAGAATCATTCCATCACCTTTGCATATTCTATTCCTGAAAACAAACTTAGGCATTCCCATACTTAAGGGGAGGGACTTACACAAGGGCACAAATATCAATCCTTGGAGATTGCAGGGGATTATTTTACAGTCAACTCACCAGAAAGTATATGTATTACCTACTTAGTAGAGTTAAATAAGTAAAAATTCTTTTAGAGATCCAAATTAAAATGCAAATTTCAATTTAATATGTAAAATGCAATACAATTCTTGTAAATAGAAAGCAATATCTATATATGTGAAAATGTCTATACAGTGATGGGAATGATCCACAATGATCAGCAATGATTAGCAATGATTGTATTTATAGAGGAGGGTGAGAGAGGATTAGATATAAATGAGCTTTCACAGTTTAATATAGCTCTTTGTTTTCCGTTCAACACTGTGAGAAAGTAATTATAACACTGTATACAATAAATGACTTTCCAGTGGCACATAGTACTTAATTGCAGGATTAGTTTTCAAAACACAATATGCCTGTATATCCATGATTTTTCTGCCCTATTTATATTCTTATTTATTTCTAAACTGAATTATTTTACTCAAATTGTTAAATGTTTATAATGATTGTTTATGAGGGTGATTGATATTACTTCCTCCATTGATATCTAGCCAACTCATTGAATGGCCATCTCCACCCAATGTCTGGTTATTAAGCAATTTTCTAAACCACAATAGCATATAAATTTGAATTTAATCCTATAGTAATATGGTTTGAATATTCTTATCACCTTCAAAATCCATGTTGAAACTTAATTTCCAACACAACAGTATTGAGAAATGTGGACTTTAGGAGATGACTGAGTTATGAGGGTTCTGCCCCCATGAATGGAGATTAGGTGTCTTTAGCAAAGGGCTTGAGAGAGGGAGATTGATCCTTTTACCCCTTCTGCTTTCCACCATGTGAGGTCACAACATTCCTCTCCTTCAGAGGATGAAGCAACAGGATGCCATCCTGGAATCAAAGATAACCCTCACTAGACACTGAACCAGCTGGTGCCTTCATCTTGGACATCTCAGACTGCAGAACTGTAAGAAAATAAATTTTGGTGTTTTATAAAATACCATCTCTGGTATTTTGTGATAGCAACACAAATAGGTTAAATATAACATAAGTAGAATAGCCAATTTAGCAATTTAGTAAAAATATAAGATGTCCAGTTACATTTGAATTTCAGATACATAATGAATAATGTTTTAATGTAATGTACAACTGTTATTATATATACAATATTTGGCACATACACTACACACCTTTTTGTTATTTATTTTAAATACACATTTAACTAGATGTCCTTATTCTATTTGGCATCCCTATTCTGTGGAAAAGAACAAGAACAATGCAGGTATTTTGAGCAAAAGGATTGTGTAATAAAATTAAAATTAAATATTATCACTCCCTACTTCATTAGTTTCTATGACATCCCAAGATCTTCATTCTTAGCTTTCCAACCCAAGAACTAAGCCATTCAAAATATTTATGAATGCCTGTTTGGGTTGAAATACGGTGCCAGGTGATGAAGATACAAAATCAAACAAGGCTCCAGCCTCCCATTTAAGAAGCACAAAGTATATTTTTGTTGATATTTGTTATGGGAGTTCTTAGGGGATAACCAAAAGCAAGGAAAAGCAAAATCTGATAAAAACAGGTAAAATTGTTGGAGATATTTCTTAGTTTCCAATCTTTAGTATGGCAGGGGTGGGGGCCTAACACTTTCTCAGATTTTTAAAAATAACAAAATATAAGGAGGGTTAATACAGGAATACTTTCAAAAATTGAGAAATTAAAAAATACTTTAGAGTTTGAACATTGGATTATTTTTTGAGTCCTCAATATCCTCTCTATTTTTTTGAAATAGTCATTGAAATGTCTTTGTGGAAGTATAAAGAAATAATGTAATTTGGTAGAATGTAATTTGCCAATATAAATTTGCCAGATTTCGTTTTGTAACTATTTCTAGGAAAATGGAAAAACAAAACTCAATAAGGAAATAGTCTTCTAGTAAATTTCAATAAATGCCACAGAGCATGAGGCATTTATGTCAAGGTCTTTTGCACATTAGTTTAGTAGATTTTCTTTCATAGTTTCAAATACATAGCTCCTGGAAGCTTACCCCATGATGTGCTATCATCAGATGACTGACCAGTTGTTGCATGAGTTCTAAAAATCTTCATTTTCAGATTGAGTAACAGCTCTGTGATAGGGAAAGAATGATTATGGGTAACCACAGAAAAGTGGAAGAGAAAATGGGAATGTACCTATCAAGGCCTGATTGCTCTCAAATCCAGCCCTGCTTTCCTTTTTGCCTACCTCTGGATCAGAAATGGCTGTGTAGTCTGCATTTCCTAAGTATCTATATCATATTCCTTTTGCTGGTTTCACTCAGTGAGTGGTGGTGGTTGTTGTTAAATGCCATCAATTCAGGTCTGATTCATAGTGACTCTGTGTACAACAAAACAAAACACTTCCTGACACTGAGCCTGGCACATGATCCTTTTCACATTTAAGCCCATTGTTGTAGTCACTGTGTCAATCCATCTAGTTGAGGGTATTTCTATTTTTTTTTTCATGAACCTGCCACTCTCCCGTGATGTCATTTTACAGGGATTTGTTCCTCCTAACAACATGTCCAAAATATATAAAATGAAGTCTAGCCATCCTCACTTCCAAGGAGCACTCTGGCTATCCTTCTTCCAGAACAAATTTTGTTGGTTCTTTTGGCAGTCCATAGTATATTCAATATTTGTCCCCAGTACCATAATTCAAAAGCATCAATTCTTCTCCTGTTTCCCTTACTCAACATCCAGCTTTCATAAGCATATGATACAATTGAAAATATCATGACGTGAGTCAGTTGCACATCTCTCTTCAATGTGACATCTTTACTTTTCTACACTTTAAAGAGGTCTGTTGCAACAGCATTTCCCAATGAAATTCATCTTTTGATTTCCTAGCCTCTGCTTCCTTGGGTGATATTATAGAACAAATAAAGCAAAATCTTGAATGATCTCATTCTTTTTTCCATTTATCATGAAGTTGCTTACTGACCCAGTTGTAAGGATTTTTGTTTTCTTGATATTGAGGCACAATCCATACTGAATACTGTAGTCTTTGATCTTCATCAATAAATGTTGAGAGTCCTCTTCAGTTTCAGCAAGCAAAGTTGTGTTATCTGCATAACACAAGTTGTTATGGAGTCTGCCTCCAATCATGATGCCATGTTCTTCTTTATAAAGTCCAGCTTCTTGGATTATTTGGTCAACATAGAGATTGATAGGTACAGTGAAAGGATATAGCCCCGGCACACACCTTTCTCAACTTGAAACTGTGCAATGTTTCCTTGTTCTGTTAGATCTACTGCTTCCTGGTCCATGTACAGATTCATCATGAGTACAATTAAGTGCTCTAGTATTCCCATTCTTTGCAATTTGTTGTGAGCCATACAGTCAAATGCCTTTGCTTAGTCAATAAAACATAGACATCTTTCTTGTATTCTCTGCCTTGGTTTATATCTCTGCTTAGGTTTATATCTGACATCAGCAATAATTCCCTGGTTATATGCCCTCTCCTGAATCTGTCTTGATTATCTGGCTTGTTGTTGTTGTTGTTGTTAGGTGCCGTCGAGTCTAGTCCAACTCATAGCGACCCTATGTATAGCAGATCGAAACACTTGCCGATTCTGTGCCAGGCAAACGATCTTCTTTATGTTTAAACCCATTGTTGCAAACACTGTGTCAATCCATCTGGTGGAGGGTTTTCCTCTTTTGCATTGACCTGCCACTCTTCCAAACATGATGTCCTTCTCCAGGGATTGTTCTCTCCTGACTACATGTCCGAAATATGTAAGACGCAGTCTGGCCATTTTTGTTTCCAAGGAGCACTCTGGTTGTACTTCTTTCAGGAAAGACTTATTGGTTCTTTTGGCAGTCCATGGTATATTCAGTAGACGTCTCCAGCACCACAATTCAAAAGTATCAATTCTTTTTCTGTCTCTCTTGTTCAATGTCCAGCTTTCACAACCATGTGATGCGACTGAAAATACCATGGCATGAGTCAGACGCACCTTCGTCTTCAATGTGACATCTTTGCTTTTCAATACTCTAAAGAGATCTTTTGCCACAGCTTTTCCTAGAGCAATGTGTCTTTTGATTTCTTGACTGCTGCTTCCACGGGTGTTGATTATAGAGCCAAGCAAAGCAAAATCTTGGACAACCTCAATCTTTTCTCCA
>VMDO01025174.1:0-28629 GCA_007922755.1 Pedetes capensis | reverse complement strand
TAATCCTAACAACAACCCTAATAGGAGCACTAACCCTGTTATGAGATACTGAACTGAGACACTGTAGTTGTGTTCAAATTAATAAGGGACCCTAAATTAAACCCTCTCATTGGCACATATCCCATCCCTAAGCACAACCCAAACAAGGCAAGAAACATAACCCGTAATATTCGACCTCACCCTTAACAATTCCCCTAACAGTAACCCTAAACTAACATGTTGTACTCAGACATTGCAGTTGAATTCAAATTTGTAAGTTGCCCCAATTTTAACTCTCCTTATTGCACAGATCCCTTCCTTGATTACAATCTTAAGAAAAACACGAAACATAACCCTGACCCTACCAGAACCCTAAACCTATCCCTTACCCTAGCCAATTCCCTAACCCTTTACTAACCCTAACACTGTTCGAAACCCAAACACTAACCCAAGGAGAAACCCTAAACCTAACCGTAACACAAACCCTAACACAAACCCTAACACTAACACTAATCTTAACAACAACCCTAATCTGAACACTAACTATATTTTGAGATACTGCACTCAGACTCTGTAGTTGTATTCAAATAAATAAGGGTCCAGAAATTAGACCCTCCGATTTTCACGTATCCCATCCCTATGCAGAATCCTAGCACTGCAAGAAACATATCCATAATATTCGCCCTCACCCTTAACCCAAACCCTAACAGTAACCCTGACCTAACATATTGTACTCAGACATTGCAGTTGAATTCAAATTTGTATGGTGCCCTAATTTTAACACACCTTGTTGCACAGACGCCTTCCCTGATTACTAACTGTACACTAACACGAAACATAACACTAAGCTTAACTGTAAAACTAAACTTAACCCTAATTCTTGCCGAAACCCTAACCCTAACCCTAGCCTAAACTCTAACCCTAACACTAATCTGAACCCTAAACCTAATCTGAACACTAACCCTGTTCTGAGACACTGCCTTCAGACTCTGTAGTGGATTCAAATTTGAATGTCGCCCTAAATTAAAATCACCCAGTTGCGCATATCCCATTCCTAAGCAAAACCCTAGAACTGCAAGAAATATAAACATAATATTCACTATCACTCTTAACACTAACCCTAACCGAAACCATAAGGTAACACAGTGTACTCAGACATTTCTGTTGAATTCATATGTGTATTGTGCCCAAATTTTAACACTCCATGTTGCACAGATCCATTCCCTGATTACTATGTTAACAGTAACATGAAACATAACCCTAACCCTATTCCTAACCCTAACCTTAAACCGAAACCTAGCCCTAACACAAACGGAAACCCTAATCCTTAACCAAACACTATCCATTACCCTGAAACTAATGGTAATCAGAGATACTGTATTCAGACACTGTAGTAGAATTCAAATTACTGTGATGCCCTAAATTTAAACCTCCCAGTCGCACATATGCTATCTCTGAGGAAAACCGTAGCACTAAATTGAAACATAATCATAACTCTCGACCTTAGCCTTAACCTAAACCCTAAACCTATCCATAACTGGAGATAATTTACACAGTTATTGCAGTTGAATTCAAATTTCTGTGGTCCCCTAAGTTAAACACTCCCCGTTGCTCAGATCCCTACCCTGCTTACAATCAAAACAATAACACGAAATATAACCCTAACCCTAACCCTAATCCTAACCCAAGCCAAAACCCTAAACCTAACACTAATCCTAACTCCAACCTTAATCTGAACACTAACCCTATTATGAGATACTGTGCTGAGACACTGCAGGTGTATTCAAATTTGTACGGGGCCCTAAAATAAACCCTCCAATTTGCACATATGCCATCCCTAGCACAACCCTAGCACTGCAAGAAACATAAACATAATATTTGCCCTCAACCTTAACCATAACCCTAACCTAACACATTCTACTCACACATTGCTCTTGTATTCAAATATGTAGTGTGCCATAATTTTAACACTCCTTGTTACAGAGATGCCTTCTCTGATTACAATCTTAACAATAATAGGAAACATAGCACTAATCCTAGACCTAACCCTAACCCTAACCCTAAAGTTTGCCGAAAACCTAAACCTAAACCTAACCCTAACCCTAAACCTAAACCAAGACATAACCATAACCCGGTCCCTACCCCTAGTAGAAAACCTAGCCTAAACCCTAACCCTAACCTAAACCGAAACCCTAACCCTAACACTAATCCTAACCCAAACCCTAATCTGAACACTAAACCTATTATGAGTTACTGAACTCTGACACTGTAGTTGTATTCAAATTAATACGGAACCCTAAATTAAACCCTATGATATGCACATATCCCATCCCTAACCACAACCCAAACACTGCAAGAAATATAACCATAATATTCGACCTCACCCTTAACACTTACCCTAACCGTTACCCTAACATAACATATTGTATTCAGACATTGCAGTTGAATTCAAATTTGTATGTTGCCCTAATTTTAACACTCCTTATTGCAGAGATCGAAACATAACCCTAAACCTACCATAACCCTAAACCTGTCCCTAACCCTAGCCAATACCCTAACCCTTACCCTAACCCTAACCGTATTCGAAACCCCAACCCTAAACCTAGCAGTAATCCTAACCCTAACCATAACCCTAATAGTAGCAGAAATCATAACTAATACTAATCCTAACCCCAACCCTAATCTTAACACCAAATCTATTATGATATACTGCACTCAGACTCTGTAGTTGTATTCAAATAAACACAGGGCCATAAATTAAACCTTCTGATTTGCACATATCCCATCCCTATGCACAACCCTAGCACTGCAAGAAACATAACCATAATATTCACCCTCACCCTTAAACTTAACCCTAACCGTAACCCTAACTTAACACATTCTACTCAGAAATTGCTGTTGAATTCAAATACGTAGGGTGCCCAAATTTTAACACTCCTTGTTGCACAGATCCATTCCCTGATTACTATCTTAACAGTAACATGAAATATAACCCTAACCCTATCCCTAACCCTAACGTTAAACCGAAACCTAGAACTAACACAAACCAAAACACTAATCCTTAACCTAACCCTATCCCTTACCCTAAAACTAATGGTAATCTGCGACACTGTACTCAGACACTGTAGTAGAATTCAAATTACTGTGATGCCATAAATTTAAACCTCCCATTTGCACATATCCTATCTCTGAGAGAAACCCTAACACTAATTTGAAACGTAACCGTAACTCTCGACCTTAGCCTTAACCTAAACCCTAAACCTATCCATAATCATTGACACTGTACACAGTTATTGCACTTCAATTCAAATTTCTCTGGTTCCCTAAATTTAAAATTCACCGTTGCTCAGAACCCTACCATGACTACAATCAATACAATAACACGAAACATAACCCTAACCCTAACCTTAACACTAACCGTAGTAGAAATGCTAACCCTAACACTAATCCTCACCCCAACCCTAATCTGAACACTAACGCTATTATTCGATTCTGCACTCAGACTCTGTAGTTGTATTCACATTTATACGGGGCCCTAAATTAAACCCTCTGATTTGCACACATCCCATCCCTAACCACAACCCTAACACTACAAGAAACATAATCATAATATTCAACCTCACCCTTAAATCTAACCATAAGCGTAACCCTAACCTAACATATTGCAGTCAGACATTGCATGTGAATTCAAATTTGTATGTTGCCCTAAATATAACACTCCTTGTTGCAAAGATCCCTTCCCTGGTTACTATGTTAACAATAACACAAAACATAACACAAACCCTAGACCTAATGCTAAACCTAGCCATAAACCTAGCCAAAACCCTAATAATAAACCTAAACCTAAACCCAGCTGAAAGCATAATCCTAACCCTAACCCTAGACGAAACCCTAACCCTAACCCTAAACATTACCCTAGCCCTAACCGTAACCCAAACTCAAGCCTAGCCAAAACCCTAACCCAAACCCTAACCCTAACCCAAGCCAACACCCTAACCCTAGCACAAATCCTAACCCCAACTCTAATCTGAACACTAACCCTATTATGAGATACTGCACTCAGGCTCTGTAGATTTATTCAAATTAATATGGGACCCTAAATTAACCCTCTGATTTGCACATATCCCATCCCTAAGCACAACCCTAACACTGCAAGAAACATAACCATAATATTCGCCCTCACCCTTATACCTAACCCTATCCATAACCCTAACCTAACCTACTGTACTCAGACATTGCAGTTGAATTCAAATTTCTATGGTGCCCTAATTATAACACTCCTTGTTGCACAGATCCCTTCCCTGATTACTATCTTAAAACTAACACAAACATAACACTAAACATAGCCCTAACCCTAACCGTAACCCTAACCCTTGGCAAAACCCTAACCCTAACCCTACCCCTAGCCAAAACCCTACCCCTAACAATGATCCTAACGCTAAACCTAATCCGAACACTAACCCTATTCTGAGACACTGCTGTCAGGCACTGTAGTGGTATTCAAATTCGTATGGTGCCTTAATAAAACCCTCCCAGTTACACATATCACATCGCTAAGCACGACACTAGCACTGCAAGAAACATAACCATAATATTCGCCCTCACCCTTAACCCTTACCCTAACCTTAACCCTTACCTAACATATTGTACTCAGATATTGCAGTTGAATTCAAATTTGTATGGTGCCCTGATTTTAATACTCCTTGCTGCACAGATCACTTCCCTGATTACAATCTTAACAATAACAAAAAACATAACCCTAACCCTACCCTAAGTCTAACTCTATCCCTGACGCTAGTCGAAACCCTAACTCTAACCCTCAACCTAACACTAGCAGAAACCCTAACCCTAACCCTAAACTCTAACACTATCCCTAACCCTAGGTGAATTCCTAACCCTAACCCTAAACCTAACCCTAGCCTGAAACGTAACCCAAACCCTTACATAGCCAAAACCCTAGCCCAAACCCTAACCCTAACCCCAGCCAAAACTCTAACCTTAATCCTAACCACAACCCTAATATGAACACTAACCCTATTATGAGATACTGCACTCAGACACTGTAGTTGTATTCATATTAATACGGGACCCTAAATTACACGCTCTGATTTGCACATACCACATCCTTGAGCACAACCCTAAGACTGCAAGAAAAACAACCATAATATTCGACCTCAACATTAACTCTAAACCTAACCATAACCCTATCCTAATACATTGTGCTCAGACACTGCTGATGAATTCAAATTTGCATGGTGACCTAATTTTAATACTCCATGTTGAACAGATCCATTCTCTGATTACTATCTTAAAAGTAACTTGAAACATAACCCTAAAACTAGCCCTAAACCTAGCCTTAAACCAAAACCTATACCTAACACTAACCCAAAGCCTAATCCTTAACCTAACCCTATCTTTACCCTAAACCTAAAGCTCATCTGACTCACGGCACTCAGACACTGTAGTAGAATTCAAATTACTATGATGCCCTAAATTTAAACCTCCCAGTTGTACACATCCTATTCCTGATAAAAAAAGCTAACACTAAATCAAAACCTAACACTCACCCTCGCACTTAGCCTTAACATTATCCCTAACCCTATCCATCCCCAGTGACATGGTACACAGTTATTGCAGTTGAATTTAAATTTCTGTGGTTCCCTAAATTTAATACACCCCATTGCTCAGACCCCTACCCTGATTACAATAAAAATAATAACACAAAACCTAACCCTAAACCTAAACCTAACCCTAGCCGAAACCCTAACTCTAACATTAGTGCTATCCCAAACCTTATTCTGAACACTAACCCTATCATGAGATTCTGCACTCAGACACTGTAGTTGTATTCAAATTTACATGGGGCCCTAAATTAAACCCTCTGATTTGCACATATCCCATCCCTAAGCACAACCATAGCACTGCAAGTAACATAACCATAATATTTGCCCTCACCCTTAACCCTACCCATTAGCGTAACCCTAACCTAACATATTATACTCAGACATTGCAGGTGAATTCAAATTTTTATGTTGCCTTATTTTAACACTCCTTGTTGCAAAGATACATTCCCTGATTACTATCTTAACACTAACACAAAACATAACACAAACCCTAGCCTCATATTTAACCCTATCCCTAACACTAGTCAAAACTCTAATACTAACCCTAAACCTAAACCCAGGCGAAAGCCTAACCCTAATGCTACCCCTAAACCTATCCCTAATCCTAGCCGAAACCCTATCCCTAAACCTAACCATAAACCTAGCCAGAACCCTAAGCTTAACCGTAACCCTAACCCTAGGCCTAATTATAACCGGAACCCTAACCCTAGCTGAAACCCTAACCAAAACCCTAACCCTACTGAAGCCGAAAACCTACCGCTAACACTAATCCTAACCCCAACCCTAATCGGTATATTAACTCTATTATGAGATACTGCACTCAGACACAGTAGTTGTATTCCAATTAATACGGGACCCTAAATTAAACCCTCTGATTTGCACATATCCCATCCCTAAGGACAACCCTAACACTGCAAGAAACATAACCATAATATTCGACGTAACTCTTACCCCTTACCCTAACCGTAACCCTAACCTAACATATTGTACTCAGATATTGCAGTTGAATTCAAATTTATATGGTGCCCTAATTTTTACACTCCTACTTGCACAGATCTCTTTGCTGATTACAATCTTAACAATAACAGGAAACATAACCCTAACTCTATCCTAACCCTAAACTTAACCCTAACCCTAGGTGAAAACCTATCCCTAACCCTATCCCTAACCCTAACCCATATCCCAACCCTAGTTGAACCCCTAACCCTAACAATAAAACTATCTGAAACCCCAACCCTAACCCAGCAGAAAACCTAACCCTAACCCTAAACTTAGCCCAAAATCTAACCCAACACTAATCCTAACCCCACCCTAATCTGAACACTAACCCAGTTCTGACACACTGCCTTCAGACACTGTAGTTGTATTCAAATTTGTATGGTGCCCTATATTAAAATATCCCAATTGCGCATATCCCATCCCTAAGCACAACACTACAACTGAAAGAAACATAAACCCTAACCGTAACCCTAACCTCACACATTGTACTCAAACATTGCTGTTGAATTCAAATATGTAGGGTGCCCTAATTTTAGCACTCCATGTTGCACAGATCCCTTCTCTGATTACTATCTTAACAGTAACATGAACATAACCCTAACCCTACCCGAAACACTAATACTAACCCTAAACCTACCCCAGCCGAAAGCCTAAACCTAACCCTAACCCTAGCTGAACCCATAACCCTATCCCTAACCCTAGACGAAACCCTAAATCTAAACCTAACCCTAAACCTACCCCTAACTGTAACCGAGCCCTAACCTTAGCTGAAACACTAACCCAAACCCTTACCATAACCCAAGCCAAAACCCTAAACGTAACACTGATCCTAACCCCAACCCTAATCTGGACACTAACCCTATTATTAGATACTGGACTCAGACACTGTAGTTGCATTCAAATTAATAAGGGACCCTAAATTAAACCCTCTGATTTGCACATATCCAATCCCTAAGCACAAAACTAACATGCAGGAAACATAACAATAATACCATACAAATTTGTATTCAACTGCAATGTATGAGTACAGTATGTGAGGTTAGGGTTATGGTTACAGTTAGGGTTAAGGACGAGGGAGAATATAATGGTTATGTTTCTTGCAGTGTTAGTGTTGTGCTTAGGGATGGGATATGTGCAAATCAAAGTGTTTAATTTAGGGGTCCGTATAAATTTGAATACAACTACAGTGTCTGAGTTCAGAATCTCATAATAGGGTTAGTGTTCAGAATAGGGTTGGGGTTAGGATTAGTGTTAGGGTTAGGGTTTGGGCTAGGGTTAGGGTTAGGGTTGGGTTTGGGTTTCCGGTAGATGTAGGGTTGGGGTTTCAGATAGGTTTAGGGTTATGTTTAGGGTTAGGGTTTCGGCTAGAATCAGGGATAGGGTTAAGGTTAGGTTAGGGTTAGGGTTATGTTTGGTGTTATTGTTAAGATTGTAATCAGGTTCGGGATCTGTGCAACCAGGAGTGTTAAAATTAGGGAACCATTCAACTTTGAATTTAACTGCAATGTCTCAGTACAATATGTTAGGTTAGGGTTACTGTTAGGGTAAGTGTTAAGGGTGAGGTCGAATATTATGGTTATGTTTCTTTCAGTGTTACTGTTGTGCTTAGGGATGGGATATGTGCAAATCAGAGGGTTTAATTGAGGCTCCCGTATTAATTTGAATACAACTACAATATATGAGTGCAGTAACTCATAGTACGGTTTGTGTTTAGATTAGGGTTGAGGTTAGGATTTGTGTTAAGGTTAGGGTTTCGGCTTGGGTTAGGGCAAGGTTTTGTGTTAGGGTTTTGGCTAGGGTTAGGGTTCGGGTTTCAGTTAGGGCTAGGGTTAGGGCTAGGGTAAGATTTAGGGTTTCATCTAGGGTTAGGGATAGGGTTAGGGTTTCAACTAGGGATAGGATTAGGGTTAGTCTTTGGCTGGGTTTAGGTTTAGGGTTAGTATTAGTGTTTCGGCTAAGGTTAGGGTTATGTTTCATGTTACTGTTTAGATAGTAATCAGAAAAGGGTTCTTTGCAACACAGGGTGTTAAAATTAGGGCTCCCTACATATTTGAATTCAACAGCAATGTCTGAGTACAATGTGTGCGGTTAGGGTTATGGTTAGGGTTGTGATTTAGTTCAGTGGGTAGAGCACTGCGCTGCAGTCTCTGAGATCCAGAGTTCAATTCCCAGCACCGCAAAAATGGGAGAAGGACATGGCAATCCACTCCCAAGGCAATCCCGAGAAACAGTCAGCCACTGAAAACCCTATGAGGGTCGCTATGAGTAGGATACCGACTCGACAGCACCTAACAAGTCAACAAGTCAAGACATATTTGAATTCAACAGCAATGTCTGAGTACAATGTGTGAGGTTACGGTCATGGTTAGGGTTAGGGTTAAGGGTGAGGGAGAATATTATGTTTATGTTTATGTTTCAGTGCTAGGGTTGTGCTTAGGGATGTGATATGTACAAATGGGAGATTTTAATACCGGGCACCATAAAAATTTGAATACAACTACAGTGTCTGAAGGCAGTGTCTCAAAAGAGGGTTAGTGTTCAGTTTAGGTTTAGGTGTTAGGATTGGTGTTAGGGTTAGGGTTCAGGGTAAGGTTAGGGTTAGGGTTAGGGCTTCGGCAAGGGTTAGGTTAGTGTTACGGTTACAGCTAGGCTTAGTGATATGTTTTGTGTTAGTGTTAAGATAGTAATGAGGGAAGGGGTCTGTGCAACAAGGAGTGTTAAAATTAGGGAAATGTACAAATTTGAATTCAACTGCAATGTCTGAGTACAATATGTTAGGTTATGGTTATGGTTAGGTTAAGTTTAAGGGTGAGGGCGAATATTATGGTTATGTTTCTTGCAGTGCTAGCGTTGTGCATAGGGATGGGATATGTGCACATCAGAGGGTTTAATTTACGTCCCCATATTTATTTGAATGGCCTGTAGCTGTAGCCCTGTGGAATCCGTTCCCGCCAGATCTTGGAAGCTAAGCAGGATTGGGCCTGCTTAGTACCTGGGTGCGAGACCGCCTGGGAACACCAGAAGCTGTAGGCTTGGGAGAAGGACATGGCAACCCCCTCACAAAAACCAATCTGCCATTGAAAACCCTATGAACAGCAGAGAAGCACTGACAATAGTGTTTCCCCTGTTGTGCAGAGGGTCGCTATGAGTCGGATACTGCCTCAATGGCACCTAACAACAACACCAACAATAAATTATTTAAATACAACTACAGAGTCTGAATACAGTATCTCATAATAGGGTTAGTGTTCAGATTAGGGTTGGGGTTAGGATTAGTGTTAGGGTTAGGTTTTTTGCTAGGGTTAGGGTAGGGTTTCCGCTAGGGTTAGGGTTGGGGTTTCAGATAGGTTTAGGGTAATGGTTAGGGTTAGGGTTTCAGCTAGGGTTAGGGTTCAGTTTAGGGTTAGGGCTAGGGTTAGGTTTAGGGTTAGGGTTTCGGCTAATGTTAGGGATAGGGTTAGGGTTAGGGCTAGGGTTTGTGTTATGTTTTGTATTAGTGTTAAGATAGTAATGAGGGAAGGGATCTGTGCAACAAGGCGTGTTCAAATTAGGGCACCATACAAATTTGAATTCAACTGCAATGTCTGAGTCCAGTATGTTACGTTAGGTTACGGTTAGGGTTAGGGCGAATATAATGGTTATGTTTCTTGCAGTGTTAGGGTGGTTCTTAGGGAAGGGATATGTGCAAATCGGAGGGTTCAATTTAGGGTCCTGTATTAATTTATATACGAATAGAGTGTCTGAGTGCAGTATCTCATAATCGGATTAGTGTTCAGATTAGGGTTGGAATTAGGATTAGTGTTAGGGCTGGGTTTCGGCTTGGTTTAGGGTCAGGGTTTGCATTAGAGTTTCAGCTAGGGTTAGGGTTCGGGTTACATTTAAGGCTAGGGTTAGGGGTAGGTATAGGGTTGGGGTTTCATCTAGGATTTGGGATAGGGTTAGGGTTTCGGCAAGGGTTAGGATTAGAGTTAGGCTTTTGGCTGAGTTTAGGTTTATGGTTAGTATTAGTGTTTTGGCTAGGGTTATTGTTATATTTCATGTTACGGTTAAGATTGTAATCAGAGAAGGGATCTGTGAAACATGGAGTGTTAAAATTAGCGCACCCTACATATTTGAATTCAGCAACAATGTCTGAGTACAATGTGTGAGGTTAGGGTTAAGGTTGGGTTAGGGTTAAGATTGAGGGCGAATATTATGTTTATGTTTCTTGCAGTGCTAGCATTGTGCTTAGGGATGGGATATGCACAAATGGGGATTTTAATTTAGGGCAGCATACAAATATGAATACAACTACAGTGTCTGAAGGCAGTGTCTCAGAATAGGTTTAGTGTTCGGATTATGTTTAGGGTTAGGATTAGTGTTAAGGTTAGGGTTTAGGCTAGGGTTAGGGTTAGGGTTAGGGTTTCCACTAGAGTCAGGGTTGGGGTTTTGGATAGGTATAGGGTTAGGGTTAGCATTAGGGTTTTGGCTAGGATTAGGGATAGGTTTAATGTTAGGTTGGGGTTAGGTGTATGATTCGTGTTATTGTTAGGATTGTAATCAGGTTAGGGATTTTTGTAACAAAGAGTGTTAAAATTATGGCACCATAGAAATTTGAATTCAACTGCAATGTCTGAGTACAATATATTAGGTTAGGTTTATGGTTAGGGCAAGGGTAAAGTGTGAGTTCTAATATTATGGTTATGTTTCTTGCTTTGTTAGCGTTGTGCTTAGGGATGGGATATGTGCCAATCAGAGGGTTTAATTTAGGGTCCCGTATTAATTTGAAAACAACTACAGTCTCTAATTGCAGAATCTCATATTATGGTTAGTGTTCAGATTAGGATTGTGTTTAGAATTAGTGTTAGGGTTGGGGTTTCTGCTTGTGTTAGGGTAAGGGTTTGGGTTAGTGTTTCAGCTAGGGTTAGGGTTCAGGTTACAGTTAGGGCTAGGGTTAGGGTTTGGGTCAGGTTTAGGGTTTCCTCTAGGGTTAGGGATAGGTTTAGGATTTCGGCTAGCGTTAGGGTTAGTGTTAGGCTTTCGGCTGGGTTTAGGTTCGGTATTATAATTAGTGTTTCACGTGGGGTTAGGGTTTATGTTTCATGTTACTGTCAAGATAGTAATAAGAGAAGGGATCTGTGCAACATGGAGTGTTAAAATTAGGGCACCCTACATATTTGAATTCAACATCCATGTCTGAGTACAATGTGTGAAGTTACGGTTACAGTTAGGGTTATTGTTAAGGGTGAGGGGCAATATTATGTTTATGTTTCTTTCAGTGCTAGGATTGTGCTTAGGGATGGGATATGTGCAAATGGGAGATTTTAATTTGGGGCACCATACACATTTGAATACAACTACAGTGTCTGAAGGCAGTGTCTCAGAACTGGGTTAGTGTTCTGATTAGGTTTAGGGTTTAGGCTAGTGTTAGGGTTAGGGTTAGGGTTAGGGCTTCAGCAAGTGTTAGAGTTAGGATTATATTTACGGCTAGGCTTAGTGATATGTTTCATTTTAGTGTTAAGTTAGAAATGAGGGAAGGGCTCTGTGAAACAAGGAGTGTTAAAATTAGGGCCATATACAAATTTGAATTCAACTGCAATGTCTGAGTACAATATGTTATGTTATGGTTATGGTTAGGGTTAAGTTTAAGCATGAGGGTGAATATTATGGTTATGTTTCTTGCAGTGCTAGCGTTGTGCATTGGGATGGGATCTGTGCAAATCAGAAGGTTTAATTTTGGGTCCCATGTTAATTTGAATACAACTACAGTGTCTGAGTGCAGTATCTCATTATAGGGTTAGTGTTCAGATTAGGGTTAGGGTTAGGGTTTCGGCTTGGGTTAGGGTTAGGTTTTGGGTTAGGGTTTTGGCTAAGTTTAGGGTTAGGTTTCTGGCAAACGTTAGGGTTCAGCTTGCAGTTAGGTCTCTTGATAGTGTTAGGGTAAGGGTTTCTGCTAGGGTTAGGGATAGGATGAGGGCTTCAGCTAGGGTTAAGTTTAGGGTGAGGCTTTCACCTGGGGTCAGGTTTAGGGTAAGTATCAGGGTCTCGGCTAGTGTTAGGGATAGGGTTAGTGTTAGGGATAGGGTTTGTTATGTTTCATGTTAGTGTTAAGATAGTAATCAGGGAAGGGATCTGTGCAACAAGGAGTGCTAAAATTGGGCATCATACAAATTTGAATTCAACTGCAAGTCTGAGTACAGGATGTTAGATTAGGGTTACTGTTATGGTAAGGGTTAAGGGTGAGGTCGAATATTATGGTTATGTTTCTTGCAGTGTTAGTGTTGTGCTTAGGGATGGGATATGTGCAAATCAGAGGGTTTAATTTAGGGTCCCGTGTTAATTTGAACAGAAACACAGTGTCTGAGTGCAGTATCTCGTAGTAGGGTAGTGTTCAGATTAGTGTTGGGGTTAGGATTAGTGTTAGGTTTAGAGTTTGGCTTGGGTTAAGGTTAGGGTTTGTGTTAGGGTTTCGGCTAGAGCTAGGGTTCGGGTTACGGTTAGGTGATAGGGTTAGGGTTAGTGTTAGGGTTTCTTCTACAGTTAAGGATACAGTTAGGGTTTCGGCTAGGGTTAAGATTAGAGTTAGGCTTTCAGCTGGGTTGAGGTTAAGTTTGTATTAGTGTTTCAACTAGGATTAGAGTTATTTTTCATGTTACTGTTAAGATAGTAATCAGAGAAGGGATCTGTCCAACAAGGAGTGTTAAAATTAGGGCCACATACAAATTTGAATTCAAAAGCAATGTCTGAGTACAATATGTGAGGTTAGGGTTACAGTTAGGGTAGGGTTAAGGGTGAGGTCTAATATTGTGGTATTGTTTCTTGCAGTGTTATTGTCGTGCTTAGGGATGTGATATGTGCAAATCAAAGGGTTTAATTTAACGTCCCGAATTAATAAGTATACAACTACTGTGTCTGAGTGCAGTATCTGATAATAAGGTTAGTGTTCAGATTAGGGTTGGGGTTAGGATTAGTGTTAGGGTTAGGGTTTCAGCTTAGGTTAGGATAAGGGTTTGAGTTAGGGTTTTGGCTAGGGTTAGGGCTCAGGTTATGGTTAGGGCTAGGTTCATGGTTAGGGTTAGGGTTAGGTTTTTGTCTAGGGTTAGGGATAGGGTTAGGGTTTTGGCTAGGATTAGGGATAGGGTTAGAGTTAGGGCTAGGGTTTCTGTTATGTTTCGTGTTAGTGTTAAGATAGTAATCAGGGAAGGGATCTGTGCAACAAGGCATGTTAAAATTAGGGCACCATACAAATTTGAATTCAACTGCAATGTCTGAGTACAGTATATTAGGTTAGGGATACAGTTAGGGTTAGGGTTAAAGATGAGGGTGAATATAATGGTCATGTTTCTTGCAGTGTTAGTGTTGTGCATAGGGAAAGGATATGTGCAAATTGGAAGGTTTAACTTAGGGCTGTATAAATTTGAATACAACTACAGCGTCTGAGTGCGGAATCTCATAATAGGGTTAGTGTTCAGAATAGGGTTGGGGTTAGGATTAGTGTTAGGGTCAGGGTTTTTGCTATGGTTAGGGTTAGGGTTGGGGTTTCTTCTAGAGTTAGGGTGGGGGTTCAGATAGGTTTAGGGTTAGGGTTAGGGATTCAGCTAGGATTAGGCATAGGGTCAAAGTTAGTTTAGGGTTATGTTTATGTTTCGTGTTATTGTAAAGATTGTAATCAGGTTAGGGATTTGTGCAACAAGGAGTGTTAAAATTAGGGCCATACAAATTTGAATTCAACTGCAATGTCTAAGTACAATATGTTAGGTTAGGGTTATGATTAGGGAAAGGGTTAAGGGTGAGGTTGAACATTAGGGTTATGTTTCTTACAGTGTTAAGGTTGTGCTTAGGGATGGGATATGTGCCAGTCAGACGGTTTAATTTAGTGTCGCTAATTAATTTGAACACAAATACATTGTCTGAGTGCAGTATCTTATAATAGGGTTAGTGCTCAGATTAGGGTTGGTGTTAGGATTAGTGTTAGGGTTAGGTTTTTGGCTTGGGTTAGGGTTAGGTTTTGCGTTAAGGTTTGGGCTAATGTTAGGGTTTTAGCTAGGGATAAGTTTAGGTTTAGGCTTTCGGCTTGGTTTAGGTTCAGGGTTAGTATTAGTATTTCCGCTAGAGTTAGGGTTATGTTTCATGTTATTGTTAAGATAGTAATCAGAGCAGTGATATGTGAAAAATAGAGTGTTAAAACTAGGGAACCCTACATATTTGGATTCAACAGCAATGTCTGAGTACAATATGTTAGGTTAGGGTTACAGTTAGGGTAAGGGTTAAGGGTGAGGTCGAATATTATGTTTAGGTTACTTGCAGTGTTTGTGTTGTGCTTAGGGATGGGATATGTGCAAATGAGCGTGTTGAATTTAGGGTCCCGTATTAATTTGAGTACATCTACAGTGTCTGAGTGCAGTATCTCATAATAGGTTTAGTGTACAGATTAGGGTTGGGGTTAGGATTAGTTCTAGGGTTAGGGTAAGTGTTCGGGTTATGGTTTTGGCTAGGGTTAGGGTTTGGATTACGGTTAGGGCTAGAGTTAGGGTAGGGTTAGGGTTAGGCTTTTGGCTGGGTTGAGGTTTAGGGTTAGTATTAGTACTTTGGCTAGGGTCAGGGTTATGTTTCATGTTACTGTTTAGATAGTAATCAGAGAAGGGATCTGTGCAACATGGAGTGTTAAAATTAGGGCACTCTAGGTATTTGAATTCAACAGCAATGTCTGAGTACAATGGGTGAGGTTAGGGTTAGGGTTAGGGTTAGGGTTAAGGGTGAGGACAAATATTATGTTTATGTTTCTTTCAGTGCTAGGGTTGTGCATAGGGATGGGATATGTGCAAATGGGAGATTTTAATTCAGGGCACCAAACAAATTTGGATATAACTACAGTGTCTGAAGGCATTTTCGTAGAACAGGGTTAGAGTTCGGATTAGGTTTAGTGTTAGGATTAGTGTGAGGGTTAGGGTTAGGGTTACGGTTACAACTAGCCTTAGTGATATGTTTCATGTAAGTGTTAAGATAGTAATGAGGGAAGCAGTCTGTGCAACAAGGAGTGTTAAAATTAGGGCCACAAACAAATTTGAATTCACCTGCAATGTCTGAGTACAATATGTTAGGTTCTGGTTACAGTTAGGGTTAAGTTTAAGGGTGAGGGCGAATAATGTGGTTATTTTTCTTGCAGTGTTAGCATTCTGCATAGGGATGGGATATGTGAAAATCAGAGGGTTTAATTTAAGGCCCGGTATTTATTTGAATGGCCTGCAGCCATAGCCCTGTGGAATTCCACCCCGTAAGATCTTGCAACCTAAGCAGGGTCGGGCCTGGTTAGTACCTGGAAGGGAGACTGCCTGGGAACACCAGAAGCTGTAGGCTTGGGAGAAGTACCTGGCAACCCCCTCCCAAAAATCAATCTGCCATTGAAAACCCTATGAACAGCAGGGAAGCACTGACAAGGGTGTTTCCCCTGTTGTACAGAGGGTCGCTATGAGTTGGATACAGACTCAATGGCACCTAACGACAACAACAACAACAATTTATTTGAATACAACTACAGAGTCTGAGTGCAGTATCTCATAAACCGTTAGTGGTCAGATTAGGTTTGGGGTTAGAATTAGTGTTAGGGTTAGGTTTTGGGCTAGAGTTAATGTTAGGTTTAGGGTTTCTGCTAGGGTTAGTGTTGGGGTTTCGGATAGGTTTAGGGTTAGGTATAGAGCTGGGTTTCAGCTAGGTTTAGGGTTTGGGTTAGGGTTAGGGCTAGGGTTATGTTTAGGGTTAAGGATTAATCAAGGGTTACGGATAGGGTTAGGGTTTCTGCTAGGGATAGGGTTAGAGTTAAGCTTTCTGCTGGGTTTAGGTTTAGATTTAGTCTTAGTGTTTTGGCTAGGGTTAGGGTTAGGTTTCATATTACTGTTAAGATAGTAATTAGAGAAGGGATCAGTGCAACATGGAGTGTTAAAATAAGGGCACCCTACCCATTTGAATTCAACAGCAATGTCTGAGTACAATCTGTGAGGTTACAGTTATGGTAAGGGTTAGGGTTAAGGGTGAGGTTGAATAATATGTTTGTGTTTCTTTCAGTGCTAGTGTTGTTCTTAGGGGTGGGATAGGCGCAAATGGGAGGTTTTAATATAGGGCACCATACAAATTTGAATACAATTACAGTGTCTGAAGGCAGTGTCTCAGAACAGGGTTAGTGTTCGGTTTAGGTTTAGGGTTAGGATTTATGTTAGAGTTAGTGTTTAGGCTAGGGTTATGGTTATGGTTAGGGCTTCAGCATGGGATAGTGTTCCGGTTATGGTTATGGCTAGGCTTGGTGATATGTTTTGTCTTACTGTTAAGATAATACTGAGGGAAGGGGTCTGTGCAACAAGGAGTGTTAAAATATGGGCCACATACAAATTTGAATTCAACTGCAATGTCTGAGTACAATATGTTATGTTATGTTATGGTATGGTATGGTTAGGGTTAGGGTTAGGGTTAAGGGTGAGGGCAAATATCATGGTTATGTTTCTTGCAGTGTTAGCGTGGTTCATAGGGATTGGATTGGGCATATCAGAGGGTTTAATTTATGGCCTCATATTTATTTTAATGGCCTGGAGCCATAGACCTGTGGAATCCTATCCCGTCCAATCTGGGAAGCTAAGCAGGATTGGGCCTGCTTAGTACCTGGCTGCGAGACCGCCTGGGAACACCAGAAGCTCTAGGCTTGGGAGAAGGACCTGGCAACCCTCTCCCAAAAGCCAATTTGCCATTGAAAACCCTAGGAATAGCAGAGAAGCACTGACAATAGTGTTTTCCCTGTTGTACAGAAGGTCGTAGTGAGTCGGATACCGACTCGACGGCACCTAACAACAGCAACAACAACAACAACAATTTATTTGAATACAACTACAGAGCCTGAGTGCAGTATCTCATCATAGGGTTAGTGTTCAGATTAGGGTTGGGGTTAAGATTAGTGTTAGGGTTCGGGTTTGGGCTAGGGTTAAGGTTAGGTTTAGGGTTTCTGCTAGGGTTAGGTTTGGGGTTTCAGGTAAATTTAAGATTAGAGTTAGGGTTAGGGATTCAGCTAGGGTTAGGTTTCGGTTTAGGGTTAGGGCTAGGGTTATGTTTAGGGTTAGGGTTAGGGTTTCGGCTAGTGTTAGGGTTAGGGTTAGTGTTAGGGTTTCAGCGAGGGTTAGGGATAGAGTTCGGCTTAGGGTAGGCTTAGGGTAGTGTTTTGTGTTATTTTTAAGATTGGTATCAGGGAAGTGATCTGTGCAACAAGGAGTATTAAAATTAGCACTCCATACAAATTTGAATTCAAGTCCAATGTCTGAGTACAATATGTTAGGTTAGGGTTTTGGTTAGGGTAAGTGTTAAGGGTGAGGTCGAATATTATGGTTATGTTTCTTGCAGTGTTAGGGTTGTGCTTAGGGATGGGATATGTGCCAATCGGAGGGTTTAATTTAGGGTCCCTTATTAATTTGAACACAACTACAGTGTCTCAGTTCAGTATCTCATAACAGGGTTAGTGCTCCTATTAGGGTTGTTGTTAGGATTAGTGTTAGTGTTAGGGTTTCGGCTTGGGTTGGGTCAGGGTTTGGGTTAGCATTTTGCCTAGGGTTAGGGTGGCAGCTATGGTTAGGGTTCGGGTTTTGGTTAGGGCTGCTGTTAGGTTTAGGGTAAGGTTTTCGTCTAGGATTAGGTATAGGGTTGTGGTTTCGGCTAGGTTAGGGTTCGGGTTACGGTTAGGGCTACTGTTAGGGTGAGTGTTAGGGTTTTGTCTAGGGTAGGGATAGGAGAAGAGTTTGGCTAGGATTAGGCTTTCAGCTGGGTTTAGGTTTAGGGTTAGTATTAGTGTTTTGGCTAGTGTTAGGGTTATGTTTCATGTTACTGTTAAGATAGTAATCAGAGAAAGGATCTGTGCAACATGGAATGTTAAAATTAGGGCACCCTGCATATTTGAATTCAACAGCAATGTGTGAGGACAATGTGTGAATTTAGTTTTACAGTTAGGGTTGGGGTTAAGGGTGAGGGCGAATATTATGTTTATGTTTCTTTCAGTGGTAGGCTTGTGCTTAGGCCTGGGATATGCGTAAATGGGAGATTTTAATTTAGGGCACCATACAAATTTCAATACAACTACAGTGTCTGAAGGCAGTGTCCTAGAACAGGGTTAGTGTTTGGATTAGGTTTAGGGTTAGGATTTGTGTTAGGGGTAGTATTTAGGCTAGGGATAGGGTTAAATGTAGGGCTTCGGCAAGGGTTAGGTTCAGGGTTATAGTAAGGGATTCGGCTAGGGTTAGGGTTAGGCTGAGAGTTAGGGTTAGGGTTTTGGCTAGGTTTAGGGATAGGGAGAGGGTTAGGGTAGTGTGAACATTATCTTTCGTGCTAGTGTTTTGATTGTAATCAGGGTAGGGATCTGAGCAATGGGGAGTGTTGAATTTCGGGAACCACAGAAATTTCAATTCAACTGCAATATCTGTGTACAGTATCATCGGTTATGGATAGTGTTAGGGTTAATGTTAAGGCTAAGGGCGAGGGTTCGTGTGAGGTAAAGGGTTAGGATTGTGGCTAGAGTTGGGGTTGGGGTTAGGGTGTGGGTTACAGCTAGGTGTAGGTTTATTGTCAGGGTTAGGGCTAGGGTTAGGTTTATGTTTCCTTTTAGTGTATTGATTGTAATCATGGAAGGAATCTGTGCAACGGAGAGTGTTAAATTTAGGTAACCACAGAAATTTGAATTCAACTGCAATATCTGTGTACAGTGTCTCTGGTTATAGATAGGGTTAGGTTTGGGGTTAAGTCTAATGGTGAGGATTACGGTTATGTTTCGAGTTGGTGTCCTGGTTTTTCTCAGGGTTAGGATCTGTGCAACTGGGAGGTTTTAATTTAGGGCACCATACTAATTTGAATTCGACTACAGTGTCTGAGAGCAGTGTCTCAGATTAGCGTTAGTGTTAGGGTAAGGGATAGGTTTAGGTTAAGGATTAGGGTTTGTGTTATGGTTAGGGCTAGGTTTAGGGTTAGGTTTAGGGATAGGGATAGGGTTAGGGATATGTTTCATGTTTGTGTGAAGATAGGAATCATGGAAGGGATCTGTGCCACATGGAGTGTTAACTTTAGGGCATGATACAAATTTGAATTCAACAAAAATGTCTGAGTACAATATCTCAGGTTATGGTTATGGTTAGGGTTAGGGTTAAGGGTGAAGTTGAATATGATGATTATGTTTCTTGCAGTGCTAGTGTTGTGCTTAGGGATGGGATATGTGACTGGGAGTGCTTCATTAAGACACCATACAAATTTGAATACAACTACAGTGCCTGACAGCAGTGTCTCAGAATAGGGTTAGCGTTCAGTTTAGGTTTAGAGTTAGGATTAGAGTTAGGGTTAGGTTTTCGCCTAGGGTTAGGGTTATGTTTTGTGTTACTGTAAATATAGTAATCAGAGAATGGATCTGTGCAACATGGAGTGTTAAAATTAGGGCACCCTATATATTTGAATTCAAAAGCAACGTCTGAGTACAATATGTGAAGTTAGGGTTACAGTTAGGGTTATTGTTAAGGGTGGGGGTGAATATTATATTTAAGTTTCTATCAGTGCTAGTGTGTGCTTAGGGTTGGGATATGCGCAAATGGGAGATTTTAATTTAGGGCACCATACAAAAATTAATACAACTCCAGTACCTGAGGCAGTGTCTCCGATCAGGGATAGTGTTCGCATTAGGTTTAGGGTTAGGATTAGTATTAGGTTTAGGGTTTCGGCTTGGGTTACAGTTAGGGTTTGCGTTATGGTTTCAGCTAGGT
Organism: Pedetes capensis; assembly: GCA_007922755.1. Classification (NCBI taxonomy): domain Eukaryota; kingdom Metazoa; phylum Chordata; class Mammalia; order Rodentia; family Pedetidae; genus Pedetes; species Pedetes capensis. Next base: position 8,279 of record VMDO01025174.1, on the reverse strand, counting down.
TTAGGGTTAGGGTTTCGGGTATGGTTATGGTTCGGGTTACACTTAGGGGTTTTGTTAATGTTAGGGTTAGGGATTCGTGTAGGATTAGGGATAGGTTTAGGGTTTTGGCTAGAGTTAGGGGTCAGGTTGTGGTTAGGGACACGGTTATGGTTAGGCTTAGGGTTTTTCTAGGGTTAGGGATAGGGTTAGAGTTTCGGCAAGGGTTAGGGTTAGAGTTAGTCTTTCAGCTGGATTTAGGTTTAGGGTTAGGATTAGTGTTTTGGCTAGGGTTAAGGTTATGTTTCATGTTACTGTTAAGATAGTAAGCAGAGAAGGGATTTGTGCAGCACGGAGTGTTACAATTAGGGAACCCTACATATTTGAATTCAGCAGCAATTTCTGAGTGCAAGGTGTGAGGTTAGGGTTAGGGTTAAGGGTGATGGTGAATATTATGTTCATGTTTCTTTCAGTGCTAGGGTTGTGCTTAGGGATGGGATATGTGCAAAAGGGAGATTTTAATTTAAGGCACCATACAAATTTGAACACAACTACAGTATCTGAAGGCAGTTTCGAAGAACAGGGTTAGTGTTCGGCTTAGGTTTATGGTTATGACTAGTGTTAGGGTTAGTGTTTAGGCTAGGGTTATGTTTAGAGTTAAGGTTAGGGTTTCGGCTAGTGTTAGGGTTAGGATTAGGGTTGGATTTTGGCTAGAATTAGGGACAGGGTAAGGTTAGTTTACAGTTAGTGTTATGTTTCATGCTATTGTTAAGATTCTCATCAGGTTAGGGATCTGTCCAAAAAGGATTGTTAAAATTAGGGCCACATACAAATTTGAATTCAACTGCAATGTCTGAGTACAATATGTTAGGTTAGGGTTATGATTAGGGTTAGTTTTAAGGGTGAGGGCGAATATTTTGGTTATGTTTCTTGCAGTGTTACTCTTGTGCTTATTGATGGGATATGTGCAAATCATAGGATTTAATTTAGGGTCGTGTATTAATTTGAATAACACTACAGTGACAGAGTGCACTATCTCATAATAGGGTTAACGTTCAGATTAGGGTTGGTGTTAGGATTAGTGTTAGGGCTAGGTTTTCGGCTTGGGTTATGTTGAGGGTTTGGGTTCGGGTTTCCTCTAGGTTTAGGGTTCGGGTTCCTGTTAGGACTAGGGTTAGGGTTTCGTCTAGGTTTCTGCATAGGTGTAGGGTTTTGGCTAGTGTTATGGTTAGGGTTAGGTTTTACTCTGGGTTTAGGTTTAAGGGTAATATTAGTGTTACAGCTAGGGTTAGGGTTTTGTTTCCTGTTACTGTTAAGATAGTAATGAGAGAAGGGGTCTGTGCAATATGGGGTGTTAAAATAAGGGCACCCTACATATTTGAATTTAAAAGCAATATCTGAGTGCAATGTGTGAGGTTAGGGTTATGGTTAGGATTAGGGTTAAGGCTGAGGGTGAATATTAGGTTTAAGTTACTTTCAGTGCTAGGGTTGTGCTTAGGGATGGGATATGTGCAAATGGGAGATTTAAATTTAGGGCACCATACAAATTTGAATACAAAAACAGTGTCTGAAGGCAGTGTCTCAGAACAGGGTTAATGTTCAGATTAGGTTTATGGTTAGGATTATTGTTAGCGTTAGGGTTTAGGCTAGGGTTAGGGTTAGTGCTTCTACAAGGGTTAGGGTCACTTTTACGACTAGGCTTAGTGATATGTTTCGGGTTAGTGTTAAGATAGTAATGAGGGAAGGGGTCTGTGAGACAAGGAGTGTTAAAATTAGGGCCACGTTCAAATTTGAATTCAACTGTCATGTCTGAGTACAATATGTTAGGTTATGGTTACTGTTAGGGTTAAGTTTAAGGGTGAGGGCGAATATTATGGTTATGTTTCTTGCAGTGCTAGCGTTGTGCATAGGGATGGGATATGTGCAAATTAGAGGGTTTAAATTAGGGTCCCATATTAATTTGAATACAACTACAGTGTCTGAGTGCAGTATCTCATAATAGGGTTAGTGTTTAGATTAGGTTTGGTGTTAAGATTAATGTTAGGGTTAGCGTTTCGGCTTGGGTTAGGTTTAGGGTTTGGGTTAGGGTTTCAGCTAGGGTTAGGGTTAGGGTTTCGGCTACGGTTAGGGTTTGGGTTACGGTTAGGCTATTGTTAGTATTAGGGTAATATTTTTGTCTAGGACTAGGTATAGGTTTGGGGTTTCAGCTAGTGTTATGTTTCAGGTTACATTTAGGGCTAGTGTTAGGGTGGGCAATCGGGTTTCAGCTAGGGTAGGGATAGGAGTAGGGTTTCGGAAGGGTGAGGGTTAGAGTTAGGCATTCTGCGGGGTTTGGGTTTGAGGTTAGTATTAGTGTTTTAGCTAGGGTAGGGTTATGTTTCATTTTACTGTTAACATAGTAAACAGAGAAAGGATCTGTGCAACATGGAGTATTAAATTTCGGTCACCCTACATAATTGACTTCAACAGCAATGTCTGAGGACATTGTGTGAATTTAGTTTTACGGTTAAGTTTAGGGTAACGGAGAGGGTGAATATTATGTTTAAGTTTCTTTTGGTGCTAGGGTTGTGCTTAGGGATGGGATATGCACAAGTGGTAGATTTTAATTTAGGGCACCATACAAATTTGAATCTAACTATAGTGTCTGAAGGCAGTGTCTCAGAACAGGGTTAGTGTTCAGACTAGGTTTAGGGTTAGGATTAGTATTAGGGTTAGTGTTTAGGCTAGGGCTAGAGTTAGGATTAGGGCTTCAGCTAGGGTTAGGGTTAGCGTTGCGTTTATGGCTAGGCTTATTGATATGTTTCCTGTAAGTGTTAAGATAGTAATGAGGGAAGGGGTCTGTGCAACAAGGAGTAGTAAAATTAGGGCACCATACAAATTTGGCTTCAACTGCTATGTCTGAGTACAATATGTTAGGTTAGAGTTATGTTAAGGTAAGGGTTAAGGGTGAGGTCGAACATTATGGTAATGTTTCTTGCAATGTTAGGGTTGTGCTTAGGGATGGGATATGTGCCAATCAGAGGGTTTAATTTAAGGTTCCTTATTAATTTGAACAGTGTAGAAAACCACACTGTCTGAGTGCAGTATCTCATAATAGGGCTTGTGCTCTGATTAGCATTGGTGTTATGATTGGTATTAGGGTTAGGGTTTCAGCTTTAGTTAGGGTTAGGGTTTGGGTTAGGGATTCGGCTAGGGTTAGCCTTAGGGTGTCGGCTACGGTTAGGGTTTGTGTTACGTTTAGGGCTATTGTTATGTTTAGGGTAAGGGTTTGGTCCAGGGTTAGAGATATGGTTAGGGTTTGGGCTAGGGTTAAGTTTATGGTTAGGCTTTTGGCTGGGTTGAGGTTTAGAGTTAGTGTTAGGGTTTCACATAGTGTTAGGGATAGGGTTTCTGTTATGTTTCATGTTAGTGTTAAGATAGTAATCAGGGAAGGGATATGTGCAACAAGGCGTGTTAAAATTAGGGCACCATACAAAGTTGAATTCAACTGCAATGTCTGAGTACACTATGTGAGGTTAGGGTTATGGATAGGGTTAGAGTTAAGGGTGAGGGTGAATATAATACCTCCATTTCTTGCAGTGTGAATGTTGTGCTTAGGGAACGGATATGTGCAAATCAGAGGGTTTAATTTAGGGGCCCTTAGAAATTTGTATACAACTACAGTGTCTGGGTGCAGAATCTCATAATAAGGTTAGTGTTCAGATTAGGGTTGGGGTTAGGATTAGTGTGAGTGGCAGGGTTTGCGCTATGGTTAGGGTTAGGGTTAGGGTTAGGTTTTCCTTTGGAGTTCAGGTTGGGTTTCGGATAGATTCAGGTTTAGAGTTAAGTTTAGGGTTTCGACTAGGGTTAGGGATAGGGTTAAGGTTAGGTTAGGGTTAGGGTCATGTTTTGTGTTATTGTTAAGATTGAAATCAGGTTAGGGATCTGTGCAACAAGGAGTGATTAAATTAGGGCACCATACAAATTTGAATTCAACTGCAATGTCTGAGTTCAATATGTCAGGTTAGGGTTACGGTTATGGTAAGTGTTAAGGGTGAGTTCGAATATTATGTTATGTTTCTTGCAGTGTTAGTGTTGTGCTTGGGGATGGGATATATGCAAATCAGAGGGTTTAATTTAGGGTCCCATATTGATTTGAATACAACTACAGTGTCTGAGCGCTGTGTCTCATCATAGGGTTAGTGTTCATATTAGGTTTGGTGTTAAGACTAGTGTTAGTGTAGGGTTTCGGCTTGGGTTAGGGTAAGATTTTGAGTTAGGTTTTCGGATGGGTTTAGGGTTCGGGTTACAGTTAGGGCTAGGCTTAGGGTTAGGGTTAGGGTTAGGGTTTTGTCTAGGGTTAGGGATAGGGTTAGGGTTTCTGCTTGGGTTAGGGTTAGGTTTAGGCTTTCGGCTGGGTTTAGGTTTACGGTTAGTATTAGTGTTTTGGCTAGGGTTAGGGTTATGTTTCCTGTTACTGTTAAGATAGTAATCAGAAAAGGGATGTGTGCAACATGGAGTGTTAAATTTAGGGCACCCTACCTATTTGAATTCAACAGCAATGTCTGAGTGCAATGTGTGAGGTTAGAGTTATGGTTAGGTTTAACGTAAAGGGTGAGCGCGAATATTACGTTTATGTTTCTTGCAGTGCTAGTGTTGTGCTTAGGGATGGGATATGCACAAATGGGAGATTTTAATTTAGGGCACCATACAAATTTGTAAACAACTACAGTGTCTGAAGGCAGTGCCTCACAAAAGGTTTGGTGTTCGGATTAGGTTTAGGGTTAGGATTAGGGTTAGGTTTAGGGTTGAGCCTAGGGTTAGTGTTAGGACTTAAGCAAGATTTAGGGTTTCAATTACAGTTACAGCTCGGCTTAGTGCTATGTTTCGTGTTAGTGTTAAGATAGTACTGAAGGAAGGGGTCTGTTCAACAAGGAGTGCTAAAATTAGGGCCACACACAAATTTGAATTCAACTGCAATGTCTGAGTACAATATGTTAGGTTATGGTTAGGGTTAGGGTTAAGTTGAAGGGCGAGGGCGAATATTTTGGTTATGTTTCTCGCAGTGCTAGAGTTGTGCTGAGGGATGGGAAATGCACAAATGGGAGATTTTAATTTAGGGTAACATACAAATTTGGATACAACTACAGTGTCTGAAGGCAGTGTCTCACAAAAGGGTTAGTGTTCGGATTAGGTTTAGGGTTAGGATTAGTGTTAGGGTTAGGGTTTGGTCTAGGTTTAGGGTTAGGTTTAGGTCTTCGGCATGGGTTAGGGTCAGGGTTATGATTACAGCTAGGATTAGTGTTATGTTTCTTGTTAGTGCTAAGATAGTAATGAGGGAAAGGGTCTGTGCAACAAGGAGTGTTAAAATTAGTGCCACATAGAAATTTGAATTCAATTGCAATGTCTGATTAAAATATGTTAGGTTATGGTTAGGGTTAGGGTGAAGTTTAAGGGTGAGGGTGAATATTATGGTTATGTTTTTGCAGTGCTAGCATTGTGCATAGGGAGTTGATATGTGCAAATTACCAGGTTTAATTTAGGGTCCCGTATTAATTTAAATACAACTACAGTGTCTGAGTGCAGTATTACATAATAGGGTTAGTGTTCAGATTAGGGTTGGTGCTAGGATTAGTGATAGGGTTAGGGTTTTGGCTTGGTTTAGGTTTAGGGTTTGGGTTAGGTTCCGGCTAGGGTTAGGGTTAGGGTTTTGTCTATGGTGAGGGTTCAGTTTATGGTTTGGGCTATTGTAGGGTTAGGATAAGGTTTTCCTCTAGGGCTAGGGATAGGGTTAGTGTTTTGGCTAGGGTTAAGGTTAGGATTAGGGTTTTGGCTGGGGTTGGGTTTAGGGTTAGTGTTATGGTTTGACATAGTGTTAGGGATAGGGTTAGTGATAGGGTTAGCTTTCGCTTAGGGTTAGGCTTTGGTTGTGTTTAGGTTTAGTGTTAGTACTGGTGTTTCCAATAGGGTTAGCGTTATGATTCATGTTACTGTCAAAATACTAACCAGAAAAGAGATCTGTGCAACATGGAGTGTTAAAATTACGGCACCCTACCTATTTGAATTCAACAACAACGTCTGAGTGCAATGTGTGAGGATAGGGGTACAGTTTGGGTTAGGGTTAAGGGTGAGGGCGAATATTATGTTTACGTTTCTTTCAGTGCTAGTGTTGCGCTTAGGGATGGGATATGCACTAATGGGTGATTTTAGTTTAGTGCACCATACAAATTTGAATACAACTACAGTGTCTGAAGGCAGTGTATCAGAACAGGGTTAGTTTTCAGATTATGGTTAGCTTTAGGATTAATGTTAGGGTTAGGGTTTAGGCTAGGGTTAGGTTTAGGGCTTCAGCAAGTGATAGGGTTAGATTTACGGTTACAGCTAGGCTTAGTGATATGTTTCGTGTTAATGTTAAGATAATAATGAGGGAAGGTATCTGTGCAACAAGGAGTGCTAAAATTAGGGCCACATACAAATTTGAATTCAACTGCAATGTCTGAGGACAATATGTTCGGTTACGGTTATGGTTATGGTTAAGTTTAAGGGTGAGGACGAATATTGTGGTTATGTTTCTTGCAGTGCTAGCGTTGTGCATAGGGATGGGATATGTGCAAATCAGAGGATTTAATTCAGGGTCCTGTATTAATTTGAATACAACTACAGTCTCTGAGTGCAATATCTCATAATATGGTTAGTTTTCAGATTAGGGTTGGTGTGAGGATTAGTGTTAGTGTTAGGGTTTCACCTTGGGTTAGGGTGAGGGTTTGGGTTATGGTTTCAGCTAGATTTACGTTTGGGGTTTTGCTATGGTTTGGGTTAGGTTTACAGTTAGGGCTGTTGTTAGGGTTAGGGTAAGTGTTCCGTCTAGGGTTTGGGATAGGGTTAGGGTTTCGGCTAGGTTTAGGGTTCGGATTATGCTTAGAGCTAGTGTTAGGGTTAGGGTTAAGATTTAATCTAGGGTTACGGATAAGGTTAGGGTTTCTGCTAGGGATAGGGTTAGAGTTAAGCTTTCTGCTGGGTTTAGGTTTAGATTTAGTCTTAGTGTTTTGGCTAGGGTTAGGGTTAGGTTTCATATTACTGTTAAGATAGTAATTAGAGAAGGGATCGGTGCAACATGGAGTGTTAAAATAAGGGCACCTTACCCATTTGAATTCAACAGCAATGTCTGAGTACAATCTGTGAGGTTATGGTTATGGTTAGGGTTAGGGTTAAGGGTGAGGTTGAATAATATGTTTGTGTTTCTTTCAGTGCTAGTGTTGTTCTTAGGGGTGGGATAGGCGCAAATGGGAGATTTTAATATAGGGCACCATACAAATTTGAATACAATTACAGTGTCTGAAGGCAGTGTCTCAGAACAGGGTTAGTGTTCGGATTAGGTTTAGGGTTAGGATTTGTGTTAGAGTTAGTGTTTAGGCTAGGGTTATGGTTATGGTTAGGGCTTCAGCATGGGATAGGGTTACGGTTATGGTTACGGCTAGGCTTGGTGATATGTTTTGTCTTACTGTTAAGATAATACTGAGGGAAGGGGTCTGTGCAACAAGGAGTGTTAAAATATGGGCCACATACAAATTTGAATTCAACTGCAATGTCTGAGTACAATATGTTATGTTATGGTATGGTATGGTATGGTTATGGTTAGGGTTAGGGTTAAGGGTGAGGGCGAATATCATGGTTATGTTTCTTGCAGTGTTAGCGTTGTTCATAGGGATTGGATTGTGCATATCAGAGGGTTTAATTTACGGTCTCGTATTTATTTGAATGGCCTGGAGCCGTAGCCCTGTGGAATCCTATCCCGTCGAATCTGGGAAGCTAAGCAGGATTGGGCCTGCTTAGTACCTGGCTGCGAGACCGCCTGGGAACACCAGAAGCTCTAGGCTTGGGAGAAGGACCTGGCAACCCTCTCCCAAAAGCCAGTCTGCCATTGAAAACCCTAGGAATAGCAGAGAAGCACTGACAATAGTGTTTCCCCTGTTGTACAGAGGGTCGTAGTGAGTCGGATACTGACTCGACGGCACCTAACAACAACAACAACAACAACAACAACAATTTATTTGAATACAACTACAGAGCCTGAGTGCAGTATCTCATCATAGGGTTAGTGTTCAGATTAGGGTTGGGGTTAGGATTAGTGTTAGGGTTCGGGTTTGGGCTAGGGTTAAGGTTAGGTTTAGGGTTTCTGGTAGGGTTAGGTTTGGGGTTTCAGGTAGGTTTAAGATTAGAGTTAGGGTTAGGGATTCAGCTAGGGTTAGGTTTCGGTTTAGGGTTAGGGCTAGGGTTATGTTTAGGGTTAGGGTTAGGGTTTCGGCTAGTGTTAGGGTTAGGGT
>VMDO01025173.1:0-28648 GCA_007922755.1 Pedetes capensis | reverse complement strand
TGTGCTCCTTGGAAGCAAGAATGGCCAAACTGCGTCTTACATATTTCGGACATGTAGTCAGGAGAGAACAATCCCTGGAGAAGCACATCATGTTTGGAAGAGTGGCAGGTCAATGCAAAAGAGGAAAACCCTCCTCCAGGTTGATTGACACAGTGTGTGCAACAATGGGCTTAAACATAAATAAGATGGTTTGCCTGGCGCAGAATTGGCAAGTGTTTTGATCTGCTGTACATAGGGTTGCTAGGAGTCGGACTTGACTCGACACCACCTAACAACAACAACAACATGGTCTTTTATCCTGGGAATGACAGGTAAAAAAAAATGCTGTTGCAATTCATCATCAAAAAAGACCGCTCAAGATTGGTCGTGAAGTACAATGCTATCAGTGATAGAATACTATCTATATACCTACAAGGGAGGCTAGTTAATATAACTATTATTCAAATTTATGCATCCACGTCTAAGGCCACAAAAGAAGAAATGGAAGAGTTTTATCATATTCTACAGTCTGAAGACAAAGGTGTGTCTGTCAAGCCATGGTATTTTCAGTTGCATCATATGGTTATGAAAGCTGGACATTGAACAAGGGAAACAGGAAAAGAATTGATGCTTTTGAATTATGGTGCTGGAGAAGTCTATTGAATATACTATGGGCTGCCAAATGAAGCAATAGATATGTCCTAGAAGAAGTACAACCAGAGTGCTCCTTGGAAGCAAGAATGGCCAGACTGCATCTTACATATTTCAGACATGTAGCCAGGTTTGATCAATCCCTGGAGAAAGAAATCATGTTTGGGAGAGTGGCAGGTCAAAAAAAAAAAAAAAAAAAAAAAAAAAAAAAAAAAAAGGAAAACCCTGTGCCAGATGGATTGACACAATGTCTGCAACAATGGGCTTAAATATAAATCAGATCATGTACCTGGCACAGATTCAAGAAGTGTTTTGATCTCCTGTACATAGGGTTTCTATGAGTTGGACTCAACTCGATGGCACCTAAGAACAACAACAACAGTATGAAAATGGTCAAATCAGCGTATACTGATAATTACTGGTGACTAGAATGCAAAAGTTGGAAATGAAGAAGACTCAGTAGTTGGAAAACATGGCCTTAGTGACAGAAATGATGCCAGATATTGCATGATATCAAAAAGATTAGCCATTGAAAACCCTATGAATAGCAGAGAACCACTGTCATTTATAGTGCCCCAAAATGATCTCCCAGGTTGGAAGGCACTCAAAAGACAACTTGGGAAGAGTTGCCTCCAGAAAGTAAGGAATACCTTAACTATGGGAATGGAGTACAGCCCCTGCAGTCTCCATTTTCTGATGTGGCATGACTCAAAATAAGAAGGAATAACTGTAAACATCCATTAATAATTAGAGTGTGGAATGTATGCAGTATGAATCTTTGAAAATTAGAAATCATCAAAAGTAAAATGGAGTGCCTAAACATCAACATTCTAGGCATCAGTGACCTGAAATGGATTGGTGTGGGCCATTTTGAATCAGATAAATATATGGTTAACTATGCCAGGAATGACAACCTAAAGGGAAATGGGATTTCATTCATCACCAAAAAAGACATCTCAGGATCTGTCCTAAAGTACAATGCTGTCAGTGATAGAATAATATCCATATACCTACAAGGAAGGTTATTAAAGACAGGAAAAAAAGAAAAGACTAAATTACATGTCAAAAGAGCCTCTGAAACTTGCCCTTGAATGTTGAGCAGCTAATGTAAAAGAAAGACATGACAAAGTACAAAACAGAAGATTCCAAATGACAACTCAAGAAGACAAAATCAAATAGTATAAGGACATGTGCAAAGAGCTAGAGATAGAAAACCAAAAGGGAGGAATATGGTCTTTTTTCTCTCAAACTTTAACAATTAAAGAAAATAAATTAAGCTTCAAGTGGCAATAGTAAAGGATTATACAAGGAAAATATTACACGATGCAGAAACATCAAAAGAAGATGGAAGGAATACACAGTCATTATCCCACAAATAATTGGTGGATGATCAGCAATTTCAAGAAGTTGCATATGGTCAAGAACCAATGGTGCTAAAAGAAGAAGTGGAAGCCACCTTGAAGTAATTGACAAAACATAAGGCTCAGGAATTGAGGGAATACCAACTGAGATGTTTCAACAAGTGATGCAGCACTGTAGGTGCTAACTTGTTTGTGCCAAGAGATTTGGAAAACTGTTACCTGACCAACTGACCAGAAGAGTTCCATATTTGTGCCTATTCCCAAGAAAGGGGATCCAGCCAAATACAGAAATTATTATGGTATATCATTAATACCTCACGCAAGTAAAATTTTGCTAAAGATCATTCAAAAGAAACTGCAGCAGTTTATTTACATGGAACTGCTGAAAATCAATTTTGATTCAGAAGAGGGTGTGGAACCAGAGAAATCACTGCTGATGTCAGATGGATATTAGTCAAAAGCAGAGAATAGCAGAAAGATATCTATCTACTTTTTAATGACTATGCAAAGGCATTTGACTGTGTGGATCACAGTAAATTATGGATTATATTGGGAGGAATTGGAGTACCAGAGCACTTAATTGTACTCATGAGGACTCTGTACATGAACCAGGCCACAGTTGCTCAAACAGAACCAGGGAAGACTCTCTAGTTTAAAGTCAAGAAAGGTGTGTGTCAGGCCTGTGTCCTTTCACCATACCTCTTCAATATCTATGATGAGCAAATAATCTGAGCAGATGGACTTTACTGAGGATGAACATGATATCAGAAGTGGAGGAAGATTCATTAACAACCTGTGTTATACAGATGACACAGATTTGCTTGCTGAAAATGAAGAGGATTTGAAACATTTGCTGATGAAGATCAAAGAGCAGAGCCTTCAGTATGGATTGTGCTTCAACATCAAGAAAACAAAAACCCTTACAACCAGGTCAGTATGCAACTTCATGATAAATGGAGAAAAGATTGAGGTTGTCCAAGATTTGGGTTTACTTGGTTCTACAATCAACACCCACGGAAGCAGAAGTCAAGAAATGAAAAGATGCATTGCTTTGGGAAAAGATGTGGTAAAAGGCCTTTTTAAAGTGTTGAAAAATAAAGCTGTCACATTGAAGACAAAGGTATACCTGACTCATGCCATGGTATTTTCAGTCACATCATATGCTTGTGAAAGCTAGATATTACATAAGGGAGACAGAAGATGAATTGATGCTCTTGAATTTTGGTGCTGGAGATGAATATTGAATATACCATGGACTGCAAACAGAACCAACAAATCTGTCCTAGAAGAAGTGCAACCAGAGTGTTCCTTGGAAGCAAGGATGGCTAGACTGCATCTTACACATTTTGAACATGTTGTTAGGAGGGACCAATCTCCAGAGAAGAACATCATGTTTAGGAGAGTGGCATGTCAGTAAAAAAAAAAAAAAAAAAAAAAGTAAGAAACTCAACTAGATGGATTGACACAATGACTGCAACAATGAGCTTAAACTTAAAGATGATTGTGTGGATGGCATAGTGCCTGGGAGTGTTTCATATTTTTGTACATAGGGTTGCTATGAGTTGTATCTGACTAGATGGCACCTAACAACATGTATATCAAAACATTACTTTGTATACCTTTGGACTTGGCATTTTAAAATTTTTTTAAGTTATTGTTAATTAACTGAAACATAAAACATAAAGATTATATATGTGAATGGGGTACTGTATAATGTTTCAATACACATATGTCTTATGTAGTATTAAGATCAGATTAAACATACTTATTCTGCAGCCATAGCCCTGTGGCATCTGATCCCATCAGATCTTGGAAGCTAAGCAGGGTCCGGTCTGGTTAGTACTTGGATGGGAGACTGCCTGGGAACACCAGGTGCTGTAGTCTTGGGAGATGGACCGACAACCCACTCCCAAAAATCAGTCTGCCATTGAAAACCCTATGAACAGCAGAAAGGAATGACAATAGTGTTTCACCTTTTGTACATAAGGTCTCTATGAGTGGGATACTGAGTCCGAGGCACCTAACAATAACAACAAACTTACTTATCTACTGCAAATATTCCTAGCTCTCTGATCTCTCCATCAAGAATGTTAGTCTACTCTAAACAACCAGTCTCTTTTACTTTGAACTATTATTGTGATGTATACTTAATATGATCCCTCTCCCATATTCTAAGACTTTTTTTGTAATCTTACTTATAGCTCATTTAAAAGAGAAAACCAAAAATATATCTTCTGCTGTAAAAGAATATTTGTTTTAGTGTCTTTAAAAATGTCTTGGTATTTATTTTCAGGGAAGAATTTTTATAATAGCTGTGGATATTACTGAAAGTTGTTTTCAATAGTAATGTTTTCCTATTTTCCAGAAGCTACTCCCAGTGACAGTAGCTTCCACTGAATTTTTCATCAATGACAAGTGGTAGAAAATTCCTTTTTCTTTTTTAAAAATTCCATATAATACTTCTTGGCATTAATCTTCTCTTAAAATTTTTAAAGTTTCTAATATATTTTCCCCATTGAGCTTTTAAGGAGCTCAATGTTAGCAAAACTACATATTAATTTCTCAGCACCACATTGGAAAGCAATATCCTCAATTACGGCTATAATGTTAAATAATTCTTTTAGAGGATCATGTGCACAATCTCCAGAGATTCTTTGTCTATTTTATGTGTGTATATATCCTATGTTATATTTACATATATGCTTATATTTAATGTTTGTGCGGTAACAAACTGGCCTGTTTTTGTCATTGGACACCCTTGAGTTGGATCAAACTCATAGCGACCCCAGGGAAACACTCCCTAACACTGTGCCATTCATATGATCTTTTTATGTTTGAGTCCAATGCTATAGCCACTGTTTCTTTTACTTTTGTGTTACATCAGAAAAAGGAGATCATAGGGCCCTTACTCGATTCGCATCATTAAGGCAGACTCAACTTTGAGGAGGCAACTCTTCTCCAGTCATTTCTTGAATGCCTTGCAGGCTGTGGGGGGCTCTTTTTCCAGCACTGTGTTTGACAGTGCTTCTCTGTTATTTATAGGGTTTTCAAAGGCTAATTTTTTTAAGAGTGGGCTCCTGGGTCCTTCTTCCTAGTCGGTCTTAGTCTGAATGCTCAGCTGAAACCTGTCCACCATGGGTGGCCCTGGTGATATCTGAAACACTGGTGGCATAGCTTTCTGCATCACAGCAACACACAAGTCCCCACCGCATGGCAAACTGACAGATACTTGAGGGTTCATAGAATTAGTGTCATGGAAACATGCTGAACGAATATTTTAACATACAGCTATACTAGATCAGAAGAGATACTTTATTTCATTTTGTCTTAAACAAATCCATTGCTATTTCACAGGATTTTCAAATTATTTAAAAAAAATCTATCTTCCCTTTTTATTGACAATAAGGTCAGTGAAAATTTTTATAAGATGTGAATAGGAAAACAATAGTTTTGGGGAGAATACAAAGGTCTTTGTGTGATTATCAGATGTTAGAGCAGGTGATGGCTTGAGTTCAGAGGGGCTTGAAGAATATGAATTCTTAAAGATCAAGTGTGCCTCAAGTCCCAGCACTTGGGAAGTCCAAATAGCAGGATTACAAGTTTGAGGCCATTCTGAACCACATAATGAGCTCCAGGCCAGTCTTGGTTTCATAACAAAACCTTGTTTCAAAGACATCCAACCCAAATAGTTTCAAAATAACGTAAAAAAAAGTTTTAAGCAGATAAAAATCCAGAGGCTAGGCTACCTTGAAGAATGGCCCTGCAGAGCAAGGTTTAGAATGAACTTAATCCTACAATATGACACCGGGGTTTGTTGACGGGAAATCATAGCCAGAGCACGTAAAACTCTAAGGTTTTTTTTTTTTCCCAGTACTTATAGATGAAGGTATTTGAAATGAGGTCTTGCGCTGGCCGAGGATGCACATGCCTGTAATCCCAGCAGCTCAGGAGGCAGGAGGATCGCAAGTTCAAGACTAGAGGTAGTTTGTGAAATTTAGCAAGACGCTGTCTCAAAAAGTAAAAAAAAAAAAAATGGGCTGGGGGTTCAGCTCAGTGGTCCAGCACTTGCAGAGCATGCAAGCGCAAGGCCCTGGGTTCAACCCCCAGTACCATAAAAAAAAGAGGTTTTTTCCTCTCACCAAAATACTAGAGACATTTGAACTGTTCCTGTCACACCTTCTATGGGAGAAGGATGTAGCAATCCATTCCCCCAGGCAATCCCAAAACAGTCAGCCCCTCTATGAGGGTCGCTATGAGTTAGACACGACTTGACTGCAGGTACCTAACAACAACAACAACAACAACAACAACAACAACAACAACATCACACCTTCTAATTTCATTTAAGCAATTAAAAAAATCATTCTGTTGCCCTCACAGTCTCTTCTTTTCTTTTTTTAACTGGAAATTTTTAATGTACATTTTAATGTGATTCATTCTGACATACTTTTCACTGTGACATTTCCATATACACATTTTGTTGTACATTATTTATATAGGTTCCCCCTTACCCTCTTATGTGCTTTCTCCCCCCATCCCCGCTATCAAAGACTTCTCTACCATTTACTTGTCTTTTTATAGTAACATTTTTCTATATATCCTTGGGTTCCAGATCTGTTTAAGATAGAAACGTTTTCTACAGTGAACTTTATTTTTACCTTGTCAGAACTATTACATGCATTTTCTAGACCATCTATACTAATACCATTCTCACCTTTTTTTTCTTTTATTATGAACCCACCTTTGCATAGGATTTTTTCCTTCATATAATTTTGATTCAGCTCCCACTTATGAGTGAGAACATGTGGTGTTTCTCTTCCTGAGTTTGTGTTTGTTCTCTTAAAATAATTTTCTCCAATTCCATCCATCTTGCTGCGAATGGCATTATTTCTGTTTTTTTGATTGCTGAGTAATATTCCATTGTGTATATGTACCATAGTTTTTTTATCCATTTTTCTGTTGAAGGGCACTTTGGTTGATTCCATATCCTTACCGCTGTGAAAAGTGCTGCATTGAAAATGGAGATGCAGGTGTCTCTATGGTATGATGACACATCTCCCTTTGGGTAAATTCCTGATAGTGTTATAGCTGGGTCAGAAGACAGATCTATTTTTAGTTTTTTAAGATACCTCTATATTGATTTCCACAGTCTCTTCTTAATGATAACTTTACATTGGAGGCCCATGTTCAAAATGGCTTCAACTTTTAAATTTTGTGTTATGAAACTTTGGAGTGGAAGGTTTGTACTAATTTGGCAAGCTGAAGAGAGACATGGTACAAATGGGAAATGAAATAAGGTAGATTTAGGTAAATGAAGCTTTGACTGATGGCCAAGACCATACTTGGGATTATGGTCTCATCAGAAAGATTATGCACTGAAAAAAGAAAAAAATGTGAAATTTGGCTTTTTTAAAATTAATTTCCTTTCATGTTGTGTTTTTATTACTTTTTCCAATTAAAGAAGAAAAGACTATTTGAGCAGTAAAAGCATACAAAAGAAATAAAATCATGAAAGGAAGAATTGTTTTGAATGCTTTTAAGATATTTAAACAGCATTATATCAGATCTATTTCTAGTTTATATTTACATTATATTTTATAACATGTGAACATTGTTTTGTTGTTAGGTGCTGTAGAGTCAGGTCCAACTGTACAAAGTGCCAATGCTTTTACTAGTTGATTTAAAATAATTCTCTTCTTGTCATGATTTTCTTTTCCTAGCTTACCTATATATAGTTGTTGCTTTTAAAATTATACCCTGACTACTTTTGATGTCAAATATTTATCAGTGAAAAATTATATATATATATATTTATTTACATACCTACAAACCTCTCTGTAATATGTATATATGTAACCTGATAAGAATATATACATACACATATATATGCGTATGTACATATATACATATGTTGTTGTTGTTGTTGTTAGGTGCCGTTGAGTCGGTATCTGACTCATAGCAACCCTCATAGGGTTTTCAGTGGCTGAGTGTTTTTCGGGATTGCCTTGGGAGTGGATTGCCAGGTCCTTCTCCCATTATATACATATATACACATATATATATATATATGTGTTTGTATATATATATATATACATATACATATACATATATACATATATTCTTATAAGATTACATACTATGAAGATCTTATAATGACTTCACTCTGTGTGTCTACTCACATTCTGAGTCCTACACTTTAAAAATTATATAATGATTTTATGTTAAAGGGTCTTAAGAGAGCTTATACTAACTCTTCAATTATCACATTAAGCTTTACTCTGGAAAGGCTTCCCCTCTTGATGTAAAAGGACCCTTAGAACAATATACCTTCCAACTTTTCTTCAGAAGCTATACATTATTTTGTCTTCTGTTCCCTAAACACATATCTTTACATAGTCTTAAAAATACCATCAGTTTGCAATAGCTGTGAATAGCTGCAAGTTAGAATTGAACAAGAGGAACATGTAGATTTACTTTTTAAATGAATAATTAAAATGGAGAATTCTCTTTGATATGTTCATAGTAAAATTAATTAGAGTTTATGACTTACAGTGAAGCATTATGAAAATGATATTGAATTACTTATTATAAGATAAGAATACTTCTTTGAATTACACAGCTTATTTGCTTTTTGACCTTGGGAGAGACAGCCTCTCAGTCTCACTCAGCATCATATGAAATGTGTGGCTAATTATACCTTTTCTGCCCACCTCCTCATGTAATGGAAGACATGGCTAGAAGGCTGGGGAAAATCTAATGAAAAGCAGACATGCAGGGCTTTAGCTGCTTGCTGGCGAAAGCTTAGGCCCTTGGAAACTCTCCAAGCCTAAAAGCCTCCTTTCATTATCTCTGACCTTGGACATAGACCCTACATATGAGCAGACATGACACACTCTGCCTACATACAATGAACAGAACAAACTAACATAAACAGTAAGTAACCCTTCCCTGACTCAAAAGAAAATATACTTTAACCTCTTTTTCCCGACTTATAAGAATGATTAACGTTATGATGTTGTTAGGTGTCATTGAGTTGGTATCCGACTCATAGAGTTACATACAACAGATGAAACACTATTATAAGTGCTTCTCTGCTATTCATGGGGTATTCAATGGAGGATTGTTTTTTTGGGAGTGGGTTGCCAGGTCCTTATCCCAAGCCTACATCAACTGGTGTTCCAGGTGGTCTCTCGTCCAGGTACTAACTAGGCCCAAACCTGCTTAGCTTCCGAGATCTGACGGGATTGGATACCACAAAGCTATGAGTGCAGGCTATGTTATGATAAGAGTCTAACAAAAAGAGTGAAATGCTCACTTGGGAGACAATGTACCTGAAGGCACTAGCCCCCTCTTCGGTCTCTCTGACACTAATTCTTGGTGTACAGAGTAATCCTTTCTGCGTCTGCCGACCTCGTGGCTACCTGACAGTCCCGACATCCTCATAGCACTGTGAAGAGATGAGATGATATATGTGAAAATACTGTATTAGTGCAGTTCAGAAATGTTACAATTGTAAATAACAGTATATGTCAGTCATACTATGCATTTACATCATTCTTCTAACAGTTTTATGACATGAAAACATTAATATTGCAGTTTCACAGATAAAGGAAGGTGACGGTCAGAGAGTATAAGACACTTTGGTGATTGGGAAAGGCAAGATTTGAATCCAGGACTATCTGACAGTGGAACCCATGCTCATAATCACATCACTTTTATCACTCATTTGAATAATAATTGCCACATAGCCTTCTGTGTGAACTGGATGAGATAGTAAAAATATAGTTCATTTTTAAAATTACATCTGAATTCTAAGTGTGAAAACAAAATTCTATTTGCTTTTCATAAAAATGAAATGCCATGGAATTCTAACCATTCAAATGTGTTCTTCTCTTAGAATTTAATTGTGCTGAATCCACTCACTGTGACTGAGGAGGAAATAAGGCCATCGCTAGAAAAACGTCTGGAAGCTATCATCAGTGGGGCTGCTCTGTTGGCAGACTCTTCATGCACAAGAGACTTCCACCGAGAGCGGATTATTGCAGAATGCAATGCCATTCGCCAGGCTCTTCAGGACCTGCTTTCAGAGTACATGAACAATGTAGGTAACTGATTTGTCCATTCCCATCCCCGTGTACTTTTTTACTCTGAGTATTTGCTGAGATTCTTTCTGCATCCAAATATGATCAATTACAAATGAGTAGGTGATTTTATATGGGTTGGTGTTCTGAGTAGGTTCTACTTGGTTGTTCACAAGGAATAGTAACCTTGGAATTTTCTAGAGATGCAATCAGAACTGGAGAAGGATTTATACATTTGTTTTGTTTGTGGAAATATCTAAATATTAGTTGAAAGAAAGTCAGATTTGGAGAAAGGAAACTAGACTTGCATATTAATTAAGAGGATAAAAAGATAAAAGAGAGTGGCATGTTGCTCAAGTTTAAGTTGGAGAGTAAGAAAATGGCATTAGAAGTTAAGATTTAGGTAGCATTAGATAAAAGTCAGTGATGTAGAGCTTGTGAGCCATATTTGAGAGTTAGTCAGTTTTGATAGCTACTAATATTCTCCAAATGTGACATAGTGTCATAATCTTTTGCAGTTTAGATATCGCTCAGAATTTTTGAAATGCTGTCTAAATTTAGGGCAAGTGTATTTGTCTCAAGGTCTCTTTTGTTTCATTTTATATACATGTGTATATGAATATATATATATATATATATATATATATGGTATATAATATATATGTACATATATTTGTCTAAGGAGTATCTGCAACTAGTGTTCCCATCAGATCTTAGTGACATTTATAAAATGAACAAGAAACCTTGAAGATGTTATATATTGTTCTGTTTTCTGAGGTTTCACCTCATAGTCAACTGTCATTTGAAAACATTAAGTGGAAAATTCCAAATATAATTAATGAATTTTAAAATAACTTTTATTACAGTGTATATTTATAATTGTTCTGTTATTAGTTATTGTTAATCTTCTGCTGTGCTCATATTATAAATTAAACCTTATCGCAGATATGCATGGTTAGGAAAATCATGGTATATTTAGGGTTTGGTACTACATTTTCAAGAATTCATTGGGATTCTTGGCACATATCTCCTCCATATAAGGGGGACTACTATACATGAATCATGAAGCCATCTTAAATAATAGAACTATAGAGTTACATTAGGAATATTTTGTTCATCTACCCTGTTATAAGTGGAATAATTGAAGAT
The DNA here is from genome assembly GCA_007922755.1 of Pedetes capensis. Taxonomy (NCBI): domain Eukaryota; kingdom Metazoa; phylum Chordata; class Mammalia; order Rodentia; family Pedetidae; genus Pedetes; species Pedetes capensis. The sequence goes on along the minus strand of VMDO01025173.1, from coordinate 17,427 downwards.
CTATGAAGTTATGTTTTGATAATTTTTAGTCACAAAGCATAAGATTTTTTGGTTGTAAAATTACTGATTTGGGATTGTTGAGTGTATTTCATGTAAATAATTGAAATATGCTAAAATTAGGACTCTTCAGCACATTTGATGTATCTTCATATTTTTAATATTTGATGACTTTGACTCTTGACCAAAAATGTCTTGCCTGCTAAGAAATTAAAGACATAAAGCAGATTTTGTTAATAATAAGAACATCTTAGTAGTGTCATGTCTGCTACAATGTATGAAGCTAAAATATTCCCATTTTTAGCATGTAAGATGTTATTAAAGATTTTTCTAGGTCATTCACCAATCGCAAGAAATTCAGGAGATAATATTGTATTAGAATGCCTTTTCCCAATCTACAAACTATTAAAAAGATTATTTCATTTTTCTAGGTAAAATATAGTAAAGTTATATATACATTTTTAGACTTAAATTATAAAATTATAACTAAATTTACTTTATCTAAAAATAAAGTTACTATGTTCTTTATATATATAAACACAGACACATATACATGTGCACACTCAACCACACATATAAATAGGGATGGCTGTATGGTTTATAGAGCCCAGTACGAAACAAAACTGAGTGTTTAGTCAAAAAAGCTGGAAGAAATCTTTTCCTTTTTTCCACAGTCTCTCTTGATCTGTGAAGTGTTACTTGTACTTGCTATTAGATGTCAGGTTTCCCAAAGGATGGACATATTTATGGGGTGAGCACAGACCCTCACAGGCCTTTGTGGCTCAGCTCCATGACCCTGACCCACTCCAAGGTTAGTCAAGTCCTCACTTATGAGAGAAGAGCAGCAATAATTGTTGGGTGGAAGAGCAGATGTTTGATAACCCATCTCAAAAAGTCATTTAGAAGTAGGACTAAGTGTGAGCCTAGACATGTATTTCCTTACCCCATTGGATTATATAAATTCAAAGACAAAATTGTTAAGAATTTCAAGACTTTAATAGGAGAGCAATAAAATGCAAGCATGGGACCATTTTCTGACCATGAGGACCTCTGCACACTTGTAGGCCTCTTAAGTTGGCCCCTCACATAATAAACATATACCACATAGAAATAGTGATGATTTGATATACTAAAAACCATACAAACTAATGGTGAAGTGGTAAGAAGATTCTGATCTAGGTGTAATTGTTAAGAAGATGAATTGTTGTCTAAAAAAATTTACAAATAGTAGAACCAACTAAAAGTCATTCTGCTGATTTACTATTCACAGGCACTAGAAAATCTAAACCTCTGTGATAGACTGACGTTTTTTACGTAATTCTTTTGTTTCTCTAAGTTCTAAACAATTGTGGTTGTTTTTCAGTTTTAATGATTTACATTAGCATATTTTAAAGGGTGTCTTTTAAGATTATCCTTTAATAAGCATTGTATTCTTCATTAATACAGTAGATTGAAAATAAACAATGATTACATAGTATTTGCCAAGACAACTATAAATTGAGTCACTTCATATAGTTGTTTTCTGTGTTCACTTAGGGCTTTTGAGTTTAAAAATTATTTTAGTGAAATAATGTGAACTGCAAAGGGAAATATTTGTGTTAGATAATTGCAAATTTAGCTCATATATGAAATTTTTCATTGAATTTGAGTAAGAGCTGAAATTTATCTTGTTAAAATTATTGCCTTAAGGTTCATGTTAAAAATAATAATTATTAGTGACTATTGTTGCAAAGTAATTTTGTCATAGAGAAGTCTTTAAAATATGTCCATTCTGTGTAGCAAATATACTAAATGAGCCACTTCATATATGTATTATTTTTCCAACTTCTCTTTTTCTTAACAAGGATTTAATGTGATTATAGGTAGCAAGGTACCTTGTCAAGTGCATAAAACTTATTTTTGTTGTTAATATTTTCTATTAGACATTTTGATTTTCATACAAGTTTAAGTTCTGTGTTAGAAGAGTGAAGTAGAGTAACAGAACATTTTCAGATAGATTATCCAAATAATGGAGAGAAGGTAAGTATTTTTCTATATTGTCCAGATAACTCTCTTAATTTGTATTAAGGATATTCTTAGTTTTAAGAATTCATATATTTCTGTTATTTAATTTATTAAATTGTTGTACTATTCATGCTTGATGGAGGCTCTTTTCTTCCTTCCTTCATCTCTTACTTTACCTTTTCTCTCCTCCTGTCAAAGGAGTGTAAACACCCTCTGAAGTATCTTTCCTTCAAGGCACTTTCCATATCGTGATTCTAGTTACCATTATTATGTGTTGTTTGTCTGCCTTTCCGTCTAGACAGAAGGTTTAAAAGAGCAGAGATATGTCTCTTCCCTTAGCACAGAGCCTCTCAGCAAAAGGTACTCAGTAATTTTTATTTGAATATGTTGTTGCTGTTTTTAGGTGCCATCGAGTTGGTGTCTGACTCATAGCAACCCTACATACAACAAGAGAAACTCTATTGTTAGTGCTTCTCTGCTGTTCATAGGGTTTTCAATGGCTAATTGTTTTCTGAGAGTGGGTTTCTGGGTCCTTCTCCCAGCCTATAGCACCTGGTGTTTCCAGGTGGTCTCCCATCCAGGTACTAATCAGGTCTGACCCTGGTTAGCTTCTGAGATCTGACAGGATGGGACACCACAGTGGTATGGCTGCAGGCTTATTTGAATATAGATAAATTAAATTTAATGATTGCTTCTTCTCAGTTTTTTAAATTAAAATAACAATGTGCCTAAAGCAGTTAACTTATACCCAGTTATTTATATGATAACTGTGGAGAAAGGGTGTGGATGGTTAATGTTGAGAACAGGACCACAGCAATGGAAGACTATAGTTAGTGTGGCCTATACTAAAAACCACTGAATTTACACCAAACTGAGTGAATTGTATGTTGTGTGAATGTACCTCAATAAAGCTACTGAAATTTTCCAAAAAATAAAAAAAGAAGTATATTTATGTATTCTATTCTCCTAGGCATAATGTTAACATTTATTCCAGAAGGCATTTATTTTCAGGGAATGAAAGCCCTATCATTGTGTGTGACCAATAGCTGGTGACCTGCTCTGAGGTTGGTATAGAGCTCAGAGCATAAGTAGCTGAATATGAAGTAGTGCTCTACATGATCAGAAATACATTTATATATTAGTAATAAAAATATGAATGTATAAGTGTTGTGAAAAAGCACTCTACAAACTAATGTAATTGTCCCTTTTCATATAAAAGGGCAGAATTTTAGGCCTAATGCTAGTAATCAAATCTGACTGAGCCAATGAATATCAGAATTAAGCAACTGGAACAAATCTGTGGGGTATATTATCAGAACTCAATCCTAGGTTTATTTTTATTCCAAGTTTATATCACCAAATGATGCTTTCCTAGATCTGTTTCATCACTTTTTATGGAAGGGAATGCACTTTCCTTGAGACAGTTGAACTCAAACCAGAGTTTGCTCAAAGACTTCAGGACAACTTTGATATCTTAATTCTCAACTTCCTAATGTATACAATACTGTGTCTCCTTTGGTGGACTTGGTGTGTTTTTCAATAGCTTTTGAAATTGAGCTATGTTGATAAGGTAAATGCCTGGTGATAATTCAGACACTATAAAGGCCACCAGAAAAACTTACAAGTGTAACTTTTAGGGAAAATCGAAATCTCTTAGGTGGATCTCTTAGGTGAATGAATTCAAGGTTGGCCTCCAATTTTATAACTCTGTTAAATCTAGAGCAGTGTATCAGTGGGAAATGACAGTTTATGTTTGTTGGAGACTCAGTATACATGGCAAGTTTGAGTCTAAATACCTTCCTTAAACAGGTCAGCAGGTTTGGTTCATTTTTTAAATTGAGTCTCTATATTCAATGTCTTGTTACATTAGGAAGAAATTAGTAATCTATCTAACTATATTTTATTTATATATCTATATCTATATCTATCTATCATCTATCTATCTATCTAGAGGAGAGAGAGACAGAGAGAGAGAGAGAGAGAGAGAGAGACAGACAGACAAACAGAGAGACAGAGACAGAGACAGAGACAGAGAATGAGATGGGAAGGAGATAGTTTTGTATTGGAGTGCTAAGAAATTACAAGCCTAGTATCTTAGCCATATAAATTATCTTACAGCTCTGTAGGTAAGAACTCTGGCATAGGTCTTAGTGGATTCCTTTATTCCTTTGCTCATAGCATTCTTCTATCTTCAAAGCTGGCAATGTTAACCTTTTCTAACACTGCTTCTGTCCTGACATGTCTTTTTATGGGCACACCTGGGAAAGATTCTCCACCTGTGATTAGATGGAATCCACCAAGATTTTCCTGGATAACTACCCCATCTGAATACCCTTAACCCTTAATTCCATCTGTAAAGTCCCATTTGTCACGTAGGGTAACATATCTATAGGTTCTGGGAATGAGGATGTGGACATTTTTGGTGTTCCCACCATATATATCAACATAAGTCTTTGTAGTCTCTTCTGTGCAATCCTCAATTTTTGCATTTTAATCCGTTATACTCAATAGACCTCATACACTAAGGTCTACGCAGGAAAATCATATCTGTTTTGCTTACTGTTTTATCCCAAGCCCCAGGCACAATTCCTGGCATTTAGAAAAAGCTGAATTGTATTTTTGAAAGAAAGAATGAATGAAATGATTGCATATTGTTTATCCCATGTAATGAAGAAACAGCCTTCTTGACATTAATCAAAACGAGTTTCTAGCATCTACTATGTTTATATGACAGACTGCCTGTTATAAAAGGTCTATTTTGCAAAGTGTAAGTCTCTTCTAAAAATCTATGTGAATATTCCAGAACAATTCTTTTTCATCACAGACTCTGCATTTGGATTTACATCTGGCCATATTCCAAAATAGGATTTCTATTCATTAGAAGATATATTTGCTAAGTGAAGGAAAACAGTTACACAAGACCACATATTATACAATCTCATTTATACAAAACATGAAGAATAGGCAAATCTATAAAGAAAGACAATTAGTGGTTTCTTAGGGACATGGGGCTTCTTTGTGGGGTGATAAACATATTCTAAAATTGTTGTGATGGTTGTACATCTCTGAATATACTAAAAGCCACTGAATTTACACTGAACTGGGCAAATTGAATAGTGTGTGAATACATCTTCATAAAGCTACTGAAATTTTCCAAAAAAAAAAAAAAAGATATACCCCAGAGAACATTCAAAATCAGAGAAACAGAGCTTTGGCTGTTTAGAAGTATATACTTCTAAGCTAGTTTTGCTGATTTTTTATGTGTCTATGATCTAGTCCATCTTGTTTGTTATACAATAGAATTAAGGAATTTTTTCAGTGGATGGAGCAGAGGAAAGAAGGCCCTGTGAAGGGAGAGGATTTTAAGATCAGTTTTTTTTAAATGTTTATTAGTAAGTTTTTTAGTTATAAAACTTAATAGATATTATTTTGACATTTCCACACATGCATATCATTGTACATTGTTCATGTTCATCCTCCACTACCCTCTTATTAAGCGCCCCCCACAGATTTCTTCCTTCCCACTGATAATCCTTATTCTGCTTCTGTGTTTCGTGTGTGTGTGTCACATACACATGCAGATATCTGGATATATATATATATATATATATATATATATATATATATAATATACATATATATTACACATATATATGTATGTGTGTATTATACATGTATACACACATTATTATACATGTATACACACACACACTCATATATATACACACATTCTGCCTTTGAGAGCAAAACCTGACATATCTCTTCCTGTCTGCCCATTACCCTTTCTTATTGTTCCCTCCTCCTTCTCTTTAGTTCCCTTTCTGCTCTCCTATAGTCCCCCTTCTACTTTCATGACATATATTTAAATATATTATATATTTATATATATTTATATATATATATTTATATATTATTATATATAATATATAATATATATTATATATATATTATATAGTATATATAATATATATTATATATACATATATTTATATATTTCGTGACATATATTTAAATATTGAATATATGCATATATGTGTATATATATGTATATTGAAATCTATATATGTATATATATGTATATTGAAATCTATATGTATATTGAAATATGTATATTGAAATCTATATGTGTATATATATGTATATTGAAATCTATATTGAATGCTAGATTTCTGGGTCTAGCTTATTTTACTTAAGCTGATAATTCATTCCTGCAAATGACACAATTTCATTCTTCTTTATGGCTGAGTAAAACTCCATGGTGTATATATACCACATTTTCTTTATCCATTCATCTGTTGCTGGACACCTAGTTTGATTCCATATCTTGGCTATTGTGTATGTTGTTGTTGTTGTTAGGTGCCCTCAAGTTGGTATCCAACTCATAGCGACCCTACATACAATAGGGGAAACCGTATTGTCAGTGCTTCTCTGCTGTTCATAGGGTTTTCACTGGCGGATTTATTTTTGGGAGTGGGTTGCCGGGTCTGTGGAGTGGGTTGCAGGTCCCAAATTGTGTATAGTGCTGCAATAAATATGAATAAGGAAATCAGTTATGCTTACAAAGAGGTCTTTCAATAATTGATGAAATAGAGTTGGAGGTGGGCAGCCATCATGCTTGAATTTTAAGATATCAGCAGACACAAGTGTTTTTCTGGTAGTATATTGAAATCATATTGGTGGTGTTAAGTGTTGGGTGTGTTACTAGAGAGGGTGTTCAGGTGGGGTATGATAATCTGTGAAGTTAACACTCATGATTCTTTAGGAGGATATTAGAATATGGAATGAGAGACAAAGCTGCTAGAATAAACATGTCAGGCATGAGCCTCATTCAGGGACTAATTTAATTTTTGGACCTTTCATCTGCTCACTATTTTCTTCTCCCTTTGTCTTGTGTGGAAACATATCACTAGTTTGCATTAATATTTGTTTAGGGAATAAATAATTAAATGGATTGGCTTTTGTTATTCAGAAATCTATTTTGTTTGTGTGTATTTAAGTTTAATGCATTTCCTATCTTGAGGAATTCTAACATTTCAATGCATCCTACAAGAATATGTTATGGGATTTTTACTTCCATATAAGACCTCTACCCTTTTCCTGAAAATTCATTTTGGAAATAATTTCAGCCTTAGTTAATTTTTCCTTATTTTTCCTGATGATAAGATAAAGCAGCTGGGAGTATCTATATGCAAAAACTCTTTGAATACTAGATATGGATTAGAATTAAAATTCTAAAAATGTAAAGAAAGAGAGATTCAAGTTTATTGCCTTTCCTTTCTTATTTGCCTCTCCTCTACTCTCTTCCTCTTCCCTCCCCTTCCCTTTCTCTCTCTCCCTCCCTTTCTTTCTTTCCTTCCTTCCTTCCTTCCTTCCTCCTTCTTCTTTCTTTCTTTTGCATGTATTGCATATTAGAATTTTCATTATCACTTCAGGTATACCATATTAAATATTTTATGTTTTTATATTATTAAATTTGTTCACTATATCACACAGGATGAGTGGTTCATTATGTTGAGACTGTTTTTCAGTTTTTATATATCTGGACTTTACAATCTCAACTAACATAAGGGAAATAAACAATATTCTATTTCAGTTTGTATAATAGTGGATTCACCAAATCAGAGATAATCACCAAACATACAGCATGAGGTCAAAGTCTAAGGAGTAATCAAAGAATTGTCAAAATCAAATGGCTGGTTCAAATATTGAAGCTGGAATATAGGAACTGAAAATTTAATAAACAGAGTGCTGCAAGAAATAGTAAATAATGGGGGTTTGGTCACATGGGCAAAAGGGATTCCATTTTCTTTTCTTTCTCATATAAGGAGTGAATATTGACAAGTATTTGAGCATATGATTGTTATGGATATAAGGTAGCTTTATTATTTTAGTTATTATTTTTCTGAGCTGCTTTGAGGTGTAGTGTTATCCTTCTCCTCAAGGTTCTTTAGTTATCTGGATGGTATTAAGACTTTGAAGCCAGATGCTGTGGTGCATGCGTGCAATCCCAGTGACTTGGGTGGCTAAAGCAGGAGGATTGCAAGTTCAAGGTCCAAGGTGCCTGAGCAATTTATCAAGACATTGTCTCAAAATTGTCTCAAAAAAATAAATAAACTAAACAAACAAGGGGCTGGGGTACAACTCAGTGGCAGAGTACTTCCTCAGCATGTGAGGCCCTGGGTTCAATCCCTCAGTACTGGAAAAATAGACTTTGAATATTTCTTGATAAGCTGAATTTGGAGTCATCTAAATATGTTAGAAATACCTACTTTGGGACTTAAAAGGGCTTTTGCCATATTGATAGGGGAGAAAGAGGCATCTGGATTCTGCTCTTGAGAGAATGGACTATTCTTTATACATCTCTTCTTTTTGCTCTAATATTAAAAATAAACAGCCAAAAAGATTGGAAACTTTCCACATAGAGCCAGAGCACAGGAAGAGTATAAGGTAATTATTGTAAAATCAAAACAACCAAAAAATAGTGAAGGAAATCTTAAATTTGGAAGATGTAGATTATATATAGAGAGAAACACACAGGTAAAAGATCCTGAAGGTTACATTCTCTTAGTCAGACTGCCTAATGTATTAGAGTGTCTCCATTCTATCAATGGCAACTGGTAACAGTTGATGTTTTGCCGCTGATTTTTAATGGTTATGATGCAGGTCAGTTGTCTATTTTGTGTATTGTTTCAGCTGATTGCTTCCCAAGAAGTAGGTTACTTTACTCTGTATTATTCAGGCACTGCCTCCTGCCATATTTTTTTTCTTTTTTCTTTTTTTCTTGTTACATAAAAAGAGAACTAGACTGAAGGTAGACATGACAGGGATAAAGTTGGACTCAAGAATCTTTGTATGAGGTGTTAGTTTCAACTTAGACAAAATAAGCGTCCTGAGCCTAGAATAATTCCTAGCAAGCAGTTATTAGAATGAAGAGAAAAACAGTTGTCTTAAGAAGATGACTCTGAAATAGAGGTTGCATAAAAAAAATGAATTGGTGCATCTCCTCAGGAGGTATGCATGTAAGGAAATGAAATAGCAGGATTGGTAGAGAAGCCAATTTACAACAGAAGACTTAGTCATCTTTTGGGGAGCTCTTGACTTCAGAATGGTCCCAGACTAATGCAGGGGATTGGAATGTTTGTATCCTTGCAACTGTTAATCACTGTGGGTCATCCATCAAAGCTGTGTAACCTAGGGTGTGGCAGCTTCCTGCAACTGACAGGCATTTCCAGTGAGGCACAGAGATTTGAGTCATTGGCAGCTGACATTTCCAGATGAAAAGGGGATCCTTTGAAAAGAAGATCTGGTGAAACAGCACATTATCCACTATAGCAATTAGTAGCAAAAATAATAAGATTGTTTTTGTTGCAATTGCAGAATGAAATATTATCCTGTGCTATCAACTAGAATCATCATAATTGTCCTTCTAGACTATTTAATTTACAATCAGAAATTACTGGGGGAAACATAATTTGTTATCAAAACTGGGAAAGTTTTATTAAAATACTTGTTGTTGTTGTTAGGTGCTGTCGATATTAGGCCTTAACTGATGTACAAAAGGCATAAGTCAGGACTGTCAGAAGCAAAGTGAAATGTATAGTGACCTAGAAGTTATGCAACTATATATTTATTATAAATACAGTAACATATGAAAGATTTTAAGAGATATTTAGTACATTTTGCTGACAGATTTTTCACCAGAAAAGATAACTAAAATTTAAAGTTTGGGTTAAAATTCTATTGATACTGAAATTTCTTGTGACATGATTCTTCTATAGACACTGTCCTAATAACTAGTGATTTCACAGTATGAATAATTTCTCTTTTAGTTGTTAAGAGGAATCAGAAAAATAAAAAAGTAAATGAAATGGAGCATGATAAAAGCTGTACTGGTAGTAAGTACTAAGTACAACAACTTCACCAGGGAGGAAGTGATTATTTCCCCAGAGCAGATGAGGGCAGGTTTAACAGAGGAAAAGCAATTCTGACTTTTGAAGGATGAGTAGGGGCTTCCTATACAGTTTAAGGAGTAGCTAACTGTTACCAGTCAGCTGGTTGGGGTCCTTTAGCTCTACTTGGATAGCAGTTATGGGTAGACAAGGAGAAGATCTACAAATGTTCGTCTTTGTCAGTGTCTTTATCTCTGAGCATTTGATAGCAATGAGTGGGGGCAGCAGGCAGCCTAGAGCAGCAGCAGCAAACAGTACTCTACAGTGTTATGTTATATAGGCTGAGGAGATCAGGAATCCTAAGCATGTAAATGTTACGGCTTTTATGTAGGCCAAGGAAGTCAGGAATCCTAAACCTGTGTTATAGTTTTTATGTAAGCTGAAGAAGTTGGGAATCCTTAACCGTCAACTGCAGCTGGCATTGCCACTTCTGGGCTTCCCATCAGTCAGCGGAGCCTAATGATTTCCCTTTTAGTTCCAACCTATCATCAGATGGGCTTCCTGCTCCACTCCTGCCCCATTATCAGAGCTGCATCATGCCATCTACTTCCTGTCAATCCTATTGGTACCCTTGGTAATTCCAGACAATTGTTGGAGCAGCTCCTGGCTCTGTTCTACCTGAGCTACATGGGGCAGCTCCAGTTCCTGTCAATCTGTGGAGCCTCTGCATTTTAATGCTAGCTGTAGTCAATCATCAGTGGCTTCTGGCTGTAAGTTCTGCCCTGTTGTTGAAGCTGTGGGATGGGGTGGAGGGCTTTGCTCCTGCCGCTTCTGTCAAAACAGTTGGTCTAAGTACAGCTTCAGCAGATCAGATTCAGCTGTCCCATTGCTCTACTGTACTTGCTACTGCCATCTCCACTACTCCACTGTCTTCCCCCCTTTCTTCATGTTACCAGGTGATCCTAGACTACTAAAAATAGCCACAAAGACCACTCCACAAAAGCCTTTTATTGGCCTTAATGTTATAACCTCAGGGAAGGAAGCACAAGATGTCTTCCAGCTCGCTCACTAGTAAGTTCAATACCCTACTTATATACCCTACTTATATAGCCAAATCTGTCATGCAAATGAAGGCTTGTGTTTATACCAATCACAACATTGCCCCTTTTGTTCAGCGACAGAAGTCTCTCTGTTAAGCCACCAGAGGAATTACTCCTCCTCTGGCTTGGGTAGAAAGAATTCCAAGGTCTTCACTGGGGTTTGTAATGGCAGAAAGTACAGTGCAAACTGCAAACTATTGGAAACAGTCATGGCTGGAGCAGCATCTTTAGGTGCTGGAGTTGTGCTGCAGCAAAAATTATCATGTGGATTCCTCAAGGCGTCTATTAAGTGGCCAAAACCACTGGTACTAGTGTAAGGGTGGTTCGTGTGGCTGCTTAATTGAGAGTTCTTTACTCAAGACAGGTTGGGGGTTTAGCTCAGTTGGCAGAGTGCTGCCCTGTACACTCTGAGGCCCTGGGTTCCATTCCCAGAGAAGGACGTGGCAGTCTACTCCTGAAAGAATCAGCCATTGAAAATCCTAGGAGAGTAGCTATGAGTTGGGCTCAACTGGGCAGCACCTAACAACAACAACAACAACTCAAAGTAGCCAAGGTAGCAAAAGAGTGTCCAATAGCTGCAAATTAGGGAGTCAAGTCACCTTGTCCCCCAACATCTGTTTATTTACAGGCACATATACATTAGAAGGCAGGCTTACAGAAAAGTAAAACTCATTAACATAAATGTTGATTTTAACAGCATTTAATAGTACTTTTCACAATGCTTAATACCTTCTCAGTGTCCTGAGAAGAGATAAATCCTCCTAATTTGTCTCATAACTGCCTGTGCAAAGGCACATGGACAGGAATTGCCAAATGTGTTTGCTGTGGGGAATGTATGCAGTTCAGTTTGGATGAAATGTAGCAGGAAGAAGGAAAGCTAGGAGATGAGACTAAGTATTGACCATTAAATGGCAAATGTTTCTTTCAAATATTTGATAAGCGTAATTTATTTGCATTTAAAGCAATCCAAATTTCAATTTAAGCTTATCTATTTTTTAGAAGTCACTCAGCACTTTTGCTGAAGTTTTATCTTTATAAATCAATTTCTATTGAACTACTTTCAATATTTCTAGAGGATTTTATAGTTAGGCTCTAAATAAAAATGCTTTCTTACCACTGTCTTGTAATTTAGGGTCAAAGGACAACTTACAGCTTTATTTCAGTGTGAAAATGGGTTTAGCAGAGTCAGACACAGATAAGCAACTTGAGTAGTGGATTCTTTTGGCTGTTGACCTAAAAGCAGACATTCCTTAAAAGCAGACAATCTTTTCTGCTTGGGTCCCAGTGAGACGAGATATAAAAAGGAGGAGAAATTCAAAGGATGACAGAGAGTCAACCCACCATTGCTAGCTTTAAAGATGTAGGAAAGGAATAATGAGCCAAGTAATGAATCTTAGTCCTATAACTTCACTAAACTGAATCTTCCAATGATCTAAATGCAAGTAAACATTCTCCCCCTATAGCCTCCTCACAGGACCACAGCCCTGCAGATGCCTCGATTTTTATCCCAATGTCATATTTCTTACCTATATAACCCTAAGATTATAACTTTGTATTGTTGAAGCTAAATTTGTGATAATTTGTTATTGTAGCAATAGAAAGCCTGCAGCCATAGCCCTGTGGCATCCGATCCTGCCAGATCTTAGAAGCTAAGCAGGGTCGGGCCTGTTTAGTACTTGGATGGGAGACCTCCTGGGAACACCAGGTGCTGTAGGCTTGGGAGAGGGACCTGGCAACCCACTCCCAAAAATCTGCCATTGGAAACCCTATGAACAGCAGAGAAGCACTGAAAATAGTGTTTCACCTGTTGTATGCAGGGTCGCTATGAGTCGGATACCGACTTTACAGCACCTAACAACAACTACAACAAGCAATAGAAAATTAATAAACAATCTTAACCAGAGGTCATGTAGTCTACTTTTGTAGAGATACTGTGAGTAACTTTGATATCTTACATGAAATTAACTGAGGCAACTATATGCTAAATATATATATATATATATATATATATATATATATATATAATGAAATTTGAGGGACTATATAATGGGAAATATGACTCAGTTTACTTTCTGAGTCAGCACTGTCCAATGGAAATATGCAACTATAATAATTATAAGCCACATACATATTTTTAAAAATTTCTTGTAGCCACATAGAGTAAAATAACAGATGAAATTAATTTAAATACTATATTTTAAATTAACTCAATATATGAAAAATACCATCATTTCAACATGTAATCAATATAAACATTATTAATGAAATATATTACATGCCTTTTAGTAGTAAGTCCTTAAATTCCTTGTATGTTTTACATTTATAGTATATCTGGGCTAGAGATATTTCAAATGTACAATAGGCAAGTGTGACTAGTGGCTACTGTATTAGACAGCATAGCTTTATGCAGAAATGTCTTCTCCACCACAGGGTATTTTTTCTTCTTCTCTTCTCTTCTCTTCTCTTCTCTTCTCTTCTCTTCTCTTCTATTTTCTCTTCTCTCTCTCTCTCTTTTTCTTTTTCCGTACCGGGAATCTGAACCCATTTTAGGCAAGTACTCTATCACTGAGGTATATCCCCAGCCCTGTTGCATGGGCTACTTCTGGCCTAGAACTTGTGATCTTCCTGCCTCAGCTTCCTAAATCACTGGGATTATAGGACTACACTATGGCACCCTGCTCCCACCATTGGGTTTTTAATGCCTAATTGTCTCTGTGATTCTATATCCTAAAAACACCACTGTTAGAAAAGATAATGAAAGGAAAAAAGACAAAATACTTAGATCAGGGATATCTAGAGCTCCATCTTCATGCTGTCATTCCAGGGGTTAACCCATGAATTAAGCATTTGGGAGTTGATACTGGCTTATTGGGAGGGAACAAACTTTCCATATGTTATAGATTATATTTTCTAAAGATGGCCACTACAGGATATTCCATTCCATTTGGCATGATTTGCATTTTTCCCATCATTAGGTGGAGTTTAATATCATTCTTCTTGATTCCAGATTGATTTACATAACTTTTTTGATCAAGTAAATGTAGCAGAAGTGACCTGGGACTTTTGTTGGTTGTGTTGTTAGGTGCCATCTAGTCGTGTCCAACTCATAGCAACTCTCATAGGGTTTTCGATGGCTGATGATTTTGAGATTGCCTCGGGAGTGGATTGCCACATCCTTCTCCCATTTTTGTGGTACTGGGAATTGAACCTGGGACCTCAGAGACTGTAGAGTGGTCTACCAACTGAGCTAAATCCCAGCCCACCTAGGACCTTAGAGGCCAGGTTATAAAAAGCTTTTCAGCTTCCACCTGAGTCTTTGGAATACTCAATCTTGGGATGCTCCCTTTCATAATGTAATTGCTAGACTGTAAGAAGCCCACCTGATATGAAGGGGACAAAACCAAGGAGGTATTCTGGTTGATGAATCCAGCTCAGTTTGCAGCCATAAACCACATCAACTACCAGCTCTGTGAAAGTGCTATCTTGGATAGCCAGCTCACTTAACTCAAAGTATGGCTCCAGCAGCAGCCAAATCTTGACCATAGCTTCATAGACACTTTATGTGTGAAATCCCAAATGACCCAGTCAAACCTCACAACCATGAGAGCAACTATGAAGTTATTGCTTTTAACCACTAGGTTTTAAGATGGCTCTTGCAGGGTAATAGATAATCAGAATACTACAGAATTTGGTATTCAAGGATTTATTTTGAGAAGAACATAAAGAATCAGAATCATCCTAATACCAAATGTTAGGAGCAACCTAGGAGGCAAAGGATGAGATAGACTGGACTGTTAACAATAGAGAGAGATGATTGCTAACAATAGCTTGTAAATAATACAAAACAGATAAGAATAAACAGAAGTATGTAGGAAAAACTGGCAGTGTGTTCTATTACAAAGAATAGATTTAGTTAATTACCACAAATCTTTTATATTCTTCAAGTCCTTGGTAAAAATAACAGAGGTTTTAGGTAAGTATCATTATAACAGAGTTCCAGCATCTAATTATGTGTCAAGAATCCAGTTTCCAGTGTGAACACTACCCACTGGCAGAATTCTCTTAACCAGTTTATTTGTGTATGGGTGCATTTATGCCATAATGATGTCTTAATTGCATATAAGAAACAACTTTAAAACTTTTCCAGGTGATCCACAATTGATATTCTCAAAATGTACATAATGATCACCTGTTCTATGATTATTGAATAAGAATCATTGAATACTGAGTGACTATATAATTTATTCTGCAGAACAGTTACAGACATCCATTTAGCCTCTTACAGTTACTAATTTTCTTTTTTTCTTTGCAATCTTACGTGTAGAATAAGGCTCAGAGAAAAAGGGAATATGGGAAGAAAATATAAAGTTGGTAGCACTTTAAGTATGGCAGTTGGCCTAAAACTGGAGGGAAAAAATTAATTCTTTTGTTTGGGGAATAGCAGAGACGTGATAATCATTATTTGTGATAATTATGTTCTCTTTTGTGAAAACAGGAGCTCTTTCTAATTTTATAACTCCTTAAGTAGTATTGACTGTTCATTTTTTCTGGTTTCTGATTTTTCCTAAAACCTGGGAGCTTTTAAAAGCTTGTAGAACTAATTGAATCTACATGATGACTGTTTTTATTTTATACTCATTTGTTCACTATAGGAAAGCCTCCCAGTCTTCTCTTATTTTTGTATTATTAAAGTATTCCAAGAGATATTTGTAGTGATGGAATATTTCTATATCTTTTGGGGTGGTTGTTACATGAATCCTTACATCTGATAGAATTAGGTACATAATTTGTATCAGTATATCAACTTCTCAGTTTGAGTATCTTACTGTAGTTACATTAAAATAAATCTGATGCAGGAAACTGAGCAAAGGGTATATGGAATCTCCCTGTACTATTTTTACAACTCCCTTTGGCCTATAGTTATTTCAAAATAAAAAAGCTTTAAAAAATCTTGTTTTCTAGTCTTTACTATTTTAAATTCCCATCAACAATGCACCTTGTTACTCAATACTGTGATCAACATTTGGTACTTGCCTTATTTTTATTATTTTATTTGTACTAAAATAAAAATGTTTAGTGATGTCTTACCATGGTCTTAATTCTAACAGCTAGTAGTATCAAATCTTTTCATGTGCTTACTGGCCATCTGTATATACTTTTCAGGGAAATGGCTCATGCTTTTTCTAATTTTCTAATAGAGTTGTTTGTATTTTACTTTTAGCTATCAAGCATTCTTTATTCTATAAAGGAGATGTTTTTAGACACGAGGTTTGTAAATATTTTGTTGTAGTCTGTACCAGATGAAATCAACTTTATCATTTTTTTCTTTTATATATTGTGCTTTTTGTATCTAAGAATGATTCACTAAGTTCTAGGTCCCAAATATTTTCTTCTAAAAGTTTTATAACTCTATATTTTATATTTACCTTTTACATTTAGATTTATGATACATTTTGAGTTAATCTTTAAGACATGAGATTTTTCAAAGTTTCTATATTTTGTCTACTGATACCCAGTTGCCATAGCACTACTTATGGAATGACTGTCCTTTCTCTACTGAATTACTTTTGTAGCTTTGCAAAAATGTTCATTGTGGGGCTTATGTGGGGCTATTACTGGATTCTTGATTCTATTCTATTGAACTGTCCTTTCACTGTATACCTATTCTTTATCCAAAACCACACAGTATGAATTGCTGTAGTGTTAAAATATTCTTCCTACTTTATTATCATATTTAATGTGATTTTTAGCTATTCTGGCTCCTCTGCCTTTCTGCAAAAGTCTTAGAATAACATATGCATATATGTGTGGGTATGCATATATATATGCATATTTATATGCATATATATGCATATGTATGCATATAATACATGCATATATATGCATATAATACATGCATATATATGCATATATATATATAGCGGTACTGGGAGGTTGAACCAAGAACCTTGTGCATGCTAGGCAAGTGATCTACCACTGAGCTGCACACCCCCTCAGAATATTTTTTATTTTATTTTTTATTTTGAGACAGGGTCTCACTAAGTTGTACAGGCTACCTCTTACCTTGAACCTGCAATTCTCTTGCCTCAGTCTCCTGACTAGTCAGATTTACAGTCATGCACCACACAGCCCAACAGAATAGTAATTTCTATGTCTACAAAAAAAAATTACCATGATATGATAATAATTATGAAAATCTGAATATTAATTTGGGAGACTGGACATCTATGCTATATTAAGTTTTGAATTCCATGCATATAGTATATCACTATTAATTTGGATCTTTGATTTCGTTCTTCAGTATTTTGTAATTTTTAGTACAGAAATCCTATAAAGATTTTGTTAGAATTACACTTAGTTTTATTTTTCAGGTTTGTTAATGGTATTGTATTTTAATTTCAACCCAATCATTGGTAGTATATGAAAATAAAATTGAT
>VMDO01025172.1:0-28636 GCA_007922755.1 Pedetes capensis | reverse complement strand
TCAGTCGGATCCCCTTTTTTGGGAATAGGCACAAATATGGATCTCTTCCAGTCAGTTGGCCAAGTAGCAGTTTTCCAAATCTGTTGGCATAAACATGTTAACACCTCCAGTGCTGCATCTGTTTGTTGAAACATCTCTATTGGTATCCCATCAATTCCTGGAGCTTTGTGTTTCGTCAGTTCTTTCAAGGCAGCTTCCAATTCATCCTTCAACACCATTGGTTCCTCTTCATATGCAACCTCTTGGAATGGTTGGTCATCTACCAATTCTTTCTTGTATAATGACTCTGTGTATTCTTCCCATCTTCTTTTGATGTTTCCTGCATCATTTAATATTTTCCCTGTAGAATCTTTCACTACTGCTGTTTTGTTTTTGTTTTGATTTTTTTGTTGTTTGTTTGTTTCATGGGGTTTTTGTTTTATTTTGGTTTGGTTTGGTTTTTTTGTTGTTTTTTGATTTTGTTGTTTTGTATGGGGGTATGAAACCAGGGTCTTGCGCCTATTTGCTTTGTAGGTGCGGGACCGCCACGCTGCGCCCCCAGCCCATATTTTTACTTTTTGACACAGGGTCTCTCTGGGTTGCGCAGGCTGCCTGTGATCTTGGGCTTGCGAGCCTCCTGCCTTCACCCCCAAGCTGCTGGGAATGCAGGTGTATACCACCGCACCTGACTATAAGCGATTTTATACGTGGGTTGGAGCGTGTATGCGTGAGTTTTTTTTTTTTTAATTTTTATTTACTTCCTTCCTTGTTTTACTCTCTTCCCTCTTTCTATTCTCCTTCTCTTTTTCTTATGCTATATATGCATCCTCGTATTAATTACTTTACCATCAGAGCCCCCACATGTCTGTCAGTTTGCCGTGGGGGCTTGCGTGTTGTGATGAGGGTGAGAGCTCTGCCACTGTAACCTTAGACATGAGCAAGGTTACCCAAGGTGGACAGGTTTTCAGCTGAGTTTCCAGACTAAGACAGACGAGGGAGTAGGACCTGACGAGCCACTCCCAAAACAACTAGCCATTGAAAACCCTATGGATAGCAAAGAAACACTATCAGATATAGTGCCTGAAAATGAGGCCCCCAGGTTGGATGCCAGGTTGGAAAAAAAAAATGAGCTACTCTAGGCAGGTGGAGAATGGAAGAAGCTGTGCTTTAGGCGCTGGGAGCTGACAGGGCCCAAGAATGGCCCTGGACAGGCCCCAGGGGAGAAAACCCAGCTGCCACCGTAACGGTGATGTGATGGGGGGAGGGGGTGCCAGAGGCGCTGCAGGCAGCTGAGTATGGGCAGCAGTGCTGTGGGGATTAGCAGGGAGGCACCACCCCACCCTCCCTGTCCTCTGTGTTAATGGAGGGAGCCACACCAGCACCTGCTCTGAAGGTCATGGAGGTTGAGGGAGGTGGTGCAGGCAGCTCTTGGTCCAGTTCACAGCTCCTGCCCCCTTAAATATTGCCCTCACCTCCATTTATAGCCACACCTTCGGGGGCGAGGAGGCTCATTCTGAGAGCTGTAAGCACAGGCCTCCTAGAAACGAGTGCAGCTGCCAGGCTGGATGGGTGTTGGCCACAGAGGGTGTTAGCTGCAAGGTCCTCCTGCCCACCAGGCTCTGGGCCCTAGGGCTCCTCCAGGTAGGGAGGCAGTACTTCACCCTTGCCGCCCAGGCTATAGGCTGGCATCCCTCTCCTCCCAGGGCTGCTGGGCTCCCAGGATTGGCCTTGCCCTTCTGCGGGGCTTCTAGGCCAGTGCAGTCAGGCATGGCTTGAGGACAGGTGCTGATTTCTTCTTTGGGAAGGCTGATCTGAGTGGCCACATCAAGAGGTCCCAGGACGGAACACAGGCAGAGCGAGCTGTTCATTCAGGAAGGGACCCGGCAGGCCCCCTCCCAGGGCTAGGTCTGAGGCCCAAGGAAGAAAGTAAAAGACAGGACAGGACCCTGGCAGATCCAAGGAGAACTGTGTCTTCTCCGGGTGAGGCAGGTGCCAGGTGCTGAGCCTGAGGGTGGGGTCTGAGCCACACCAACACCAGGGAGGCCTTCAGATCCACCCTTCCCCTCAGAGCTCCAGGGATGGGCCAGGAGGGCAACTTCAAGGTTCCCGACTTGTCCTTTCCCTGCCCGCTACAGCTCAGACTCTCAGTGAACTGACGTCTGGTTTTCCAATCTCCTAAGGCAACCTGATGCCCACCCATCTTCAGTCTTCCCCTCTGTAGTGTGGGTTTCCAGGGGCCCCGGAAGCTCCCCTGGAGGCCGTCTGCACTGGGCAGGGTGGGTGCCCATCCCTGTTGGTATATGTGGCCTCCCAACCTCACTGACTCAGAGGTCTGTGGTAGGTTCTGGCCTGCAAGGGAGGCATCTGGGGCAGCACACCGAGCCTGTCTACAGAGGCAGTGTTAACAGGGGTCCTGGTCGGCCTGTGTTGCTTTGGGAATGGATTGCCACACCCTGCTCCCATTTTTGTGGTGTGGGGATCAAGCTCAGAGCCTCAGAGAGTACAGAGCAGCACTCTACCAACTGAGATAAACCCCATTTAAATTTTATGATATTTTAAATTTTCAATTTAAAATTTCAGTTTTCAAATAGCAATTTGATTATTGCTAGTAAGTAGAAGCATAACTGATTTTATTTATTTATTTATTTATTATTATTATTATTATTATTTTGCAGTACTTTGGGATTGAATCCAGGGCCTCGCGCTTGCATGCTTTGCAAGTGCTGGACCACTGAGCTGCACCGCCAGCCCGTTTTTTTTAGTTTTTTGAGACAGGGTCTTGCTAAATTACTCAGACTGCCTTTGGTCTTGAACTTGAAATCCTCCTGCCTTTGCCTCCCAAGTCACTGGGATTACAGGCATGTGCCACTGTGCCTGGCAGAACTGATTTTTTTGTGTGTACTGATTTTGTGTCCAAAATCTTTGCTAAACTCATATATTAGTTCTAATAGTTTGTAGATTTTTTGGATTATCTACATATACAATAATGTCATCTGTGAATTTTAATAGTTTTACTTTTTTTTTTTTCTCAATCTTAGCAACTTCTTTCTTTATCTTCTCCATCACTGGGCATGGCGGGCATACCTGTAAACCTAGCGCTCGGGAGGCAGGATTGTAAGTTTGAGGCTAGCATGGGCAACATAATGAGTTCCAGGCCAGACTCGGCTACATAATGAGACTCTGCCACAAAAAGAAAAAAAAAAGTCCAGAAAGATTACCCCTGCAGAGTGGAAGCAAAGTATGTTTTAATGAGTTTGTATTACTTTTATAATTCTCTAAAACAATCTATCTAACTGATAGAGAAGAAGCAATGTTTGCTACTAAATTTGAGCAACTGAAATTCACAAAATAAGGAACAATCCCTTAATTCTTAATTCCAACAATCATGTTTCTGTTTTTTTCTACAATTTTTCCCTGATAGCTAGGTAAAAACAGTAGCTTACCATAATTATCTTCGCCATCTTGATTTTTTTTCCATATGATAATACATTGTAAGCCGAGGGCAGTGGCTCATACCTATAATCCCAGCAACTCAGGAGGTAGAGGCAGGAGGATCACAGGTTCAAGGCCACAGGCTGCCTGCACAACTTAGTGAGACTCCATCTCAAGATAAAATATATTTTAAAAAATGTGCTGAGGGTGCAGCCCAGCAGTAAATTGCTTGTAAAGTACATGCAAGGACCTGGGTTCAACCCCCAAGTACTGGGGGTAAAAAAAAACATTGTAGAGGGCTGGGGGTCCAGCTCAGAGGCAGACTGCCCCTTCCTGCTTAGCATGCACAAGGCCCTGCATCACTGGGAAAGAAAAGAATAGGTAGATCCTGTGTCACTCTATGTGAAATTCTAGAAGAGGCAAAACTAATTTAAAACTATTTAAAAGCCAAAGGGGTGTGATAGGGATAGATTGCAAAGTAGCACAAGGGACCTTTTTTGGAGAAAGAAATGTTCAAAATCTTGATGGTGGCAATTATCATATAGGCATGTGAATCTGTCAAAACTCATCTAACTTAGCATGTGGAAGGCTGAAGCAAGAGCATCTCTGAGGCCAGCCTAGGCTGCACAGCAAGACTTTGTCTCAAAACAAACAAACGTACATGCAAAGAAACCCCTCACCTAAGTGTAATACTCAATATGTGTGCATTCTATTGTATATAGATTATACCTCAAAGAAAGTGATCAAAACCTTTATATTAAGAGACAAAAACTACACCACAGACATTCTTCCATTTTGACACATTGTTGGCCTATTTTTTATGATCTCTTGGTATTGCACTCTAGAAATGGACCATAGTTATTTTACCAATCCCTTCTGGATAGAAATTTAGGGATTTTTTTCCCCTTTCAATTTCCTGCATTTGTGAACAATGTTTCTGTGATCATCTTCCTTGTAGCCGTGTCTTTGGGCACCTTTGCAGTTATTTCTTTAGGAGAAATTCATACAAGTAGAATTTCTAGGTCAAAAGATATTCAATGGCAATAGATAATGGCAAATTAAAATCTATAAATTGGCGTGGGGGTGTAGCTCAGTGGTAGAGGGCTTGCTATCACCACTAAAAAATGAAAAAGAAAAAACTCATAACTTCTGTACTATTTTCTGTTTTTGCAGTGCTGGGGGAGGAGATTGAACCCAGAGCCTTGTACCTTCTAAGCAAGTGCTCTACCACTGAGCTGCATCTTCAACCCCTTTTTTATTTTTTTATTTTGAGACAGGATCTTGCTAAGTTGCACAAGCTGTCTCTAACATCAAATTCACGATTCTTCTGCCTCAGCCTCCCAAATTGCTGGGATTACCGGTGTGCACCACAGTGCCTGGCTATTTTGTGTCAATTTATACTTCTACCAACTATGAATTAAGATTCCTACCACTGCCACATTCTCATCAAGGCAACCTGTTATGTTTTCATGGTATTTGCCAGTTAGATTAAAACTAAGAACTCACTGGTTTGTTTTCTTTCTTGATTCTAAGTGAGACTGATCATCCCTTCAATACCTTGATCATTTATATTTCTATGAATTATCTGGGTCTTTTTTTCTGTTTCTATGTCCATAATTCTGTTCGATTACTTATTTCTTGTTGTTTGTAAGATTTTTTTTTTTTTTTTTTTTTTTTTTGGTGGTACTGGGGGTTGAACCCAGGGCCTCACGCCTGCATGCTTTGCAAGTATTGGACCACTGAGCTGCACCCCCAGCCCATTTTTTTTTCTTTTTGAGACAGGGTCTCGCTAAATTACACAGACTGCCTCTGGTCTCAAACTTGTGATCCTCCTGCCTCTGCCTCCTCAGCCGCCAGGATTACAGGCATGCACCACCATGCCTGGCTGGCTGGCTGGCTGGCTGGCTGGCTTTCTTTCTTTCTTTCTTTCTTTTTTTTTTTTTTGGTCCTGAGGGAATGAACCCAGAGCTCACTCACTAAATTGCACCCCTAGCCCATTTTTTACATTTTTTAAAATTCTGAGACAGGGTTTCGCTAAGTTATTCAGGCTGCCTCTGGCCTTGAACTTGTAATCCTCCTGCTTCTACCTCCTGAGTTGCTGGGATAAGAGGTGTGCACCACCATGCCCAGCAAGAATTCTTTATATATTAAGGACATTAATTCTTTTCCATGAATGCAACAAATGTTGGCTCCTGGCCAACATTTTCTTCTACTTTATAGTATCTATTATTATTTAGAAATATTTTAATGATTTAATATGAAATAATATTTAATGTTGTTGTTGTTAGGTGCCATTGAGTCAGGTCCAATTCATAGCGACCTTACGTACAAAAGAATGAAACACTCCTCGATTCTGTGCCAGGCATATGATCTTTGTCTTGTTTAAGCCCATTGTTGCAGACACCGTGTCAATCCATCTAGTTAAGAGTTTTCCTTTTTTTCATTGACCTGCCACTCTCCCAAACGTGAGGTCCTTCTCCAGGGATTGGTCTCTCCTGACTACATGTCCAAAATACATTATCTCTGCTGACCCCACATCATGTTTTCTCTCCTAGAACCATAGATGATAGTTGGCTGACCCTCATCTCCAAGTACCTGGGGGCCTCTTAGAGGGATTGCTGTGGTTCCTGCACTTGGTGAGGAAGGATAGAGGCGGGATGGACTCATTGTCTTCAACATCCACCTGGGCTGCAGGCAAGAGGCCACTCTTGGCACTAATGAGGCAAAGGAACACAAGCAGGTGGGGCAGGACACGGCTTTGCCTCTTGGCATCTCTGCATCACCATCCCCAGCAGCAAACAGTAGTAGGACTGCGGGCAGGAATCCCAGAGCTCCCGAAGGCCCAGGAAATAAGCAGAAGCAGCTGTGACACCACCCTGAGAGCCAGCTGTCCTCCCTTCCCACTCATCTTTCCTTTCCTTCCTTTTTTGAACTAGAATACATTACTTTTTAGAGGAGTTTTAGGTCTACAGAAAAACTGAGGGTAAAGTAGAGTTCCTGTCTATCTCTGTCTTCCCCAACAGACTACTCCACCACCCACATCCCCAGGAAGAGCGATCTGCAACCACCAACGAGCCTACACTGACACATCGCAGTCACCTAAAACCCAGTTTATGTGAAGGATCCCTCTCAGTGTTGGACACTGGCTCAATGACACACATCCGCCATTATAGTGTCACACAGAGCAATGCCACTGCCTCAGTAGTCTCTGCTCCTTCCCAAAACTCGCAACCGCTGACCTTTCACTGTCACGGCGTCTCCATTCCTTTGCCTTCTCCAGAATGTTGCCGAGTTGGAACCCTGCATTGTTTCCTCCCCAGACTGGCCGCTTCCCCTCCTCCTTCCTTTACAGCGAACCTGCTCCTAACTTCACCACCATCTCCAGGTCACAAATGAGGACACCAAGGTGCGGAAAGGTGACGCAGCCTGCCCAGGGTCACCTAGCTGGTAAGTGGCAGAGCGAAGGTCTAAGCGCAGAGCCCAGGTCCTGTCCACTTGGCCTCTGCATCTGTGTGGTTATTCTCACTGCCTAGGAAGAAACAGCTCTTCCAGCTCGTTTTTAGAGGCTGGGCCAGTGGGCCACCCACAGGCTGGGGGAAGAGGAATGGGGTTCCTGCCCCATTCTTGGGGCTCACTTACCTGTCCTGCACTGCTAGATGGAGACTCAGCAGCAGGTTGGGGTCCTGTCTTCACAGCTCCTGGATGCAACACTAGACTCCATGAGGAGATAGGAGGTGCACACGGATGGGGAGGCCAGCCTGGCCCATGGCACCAGCTCCCCGGCTGAGCAAGTGAAACACCTGTTGGTTGGGAAGGGTGGTCAGGGCAGTCAGGGTGGTCAGACTCTACAGGCCCCTGAGAAGACCCTGGACTCCCCACTGGGATCTCTCAGCAATGGTAAGACCTCCCTGGGAGGCCAGTAGGGGGATACACCTGGGCCTGCTCCCTTGCCCCTGGCCCTAACCCACCATGCCCTCTGGCCTGTGTCCCGCAGACGCAAGGATACAAAGGTACCGAGAGGCCTTGTTGAGCCAAGTGAGAGGGGGCCCAGAGCCAGGCAGCCCCTTGCACCAGCCAGCCAGCCTCCTGCTGGTGGACGGCCTGACAGACATGCAGCTAAGAGAGCATAACTTCACACAGGTGGAGGCTATGCATGGAGGCTGGCACCCAGCCAGGATCATCCCCCTGGACAGGCTCTTCCTGCCTCTGTCTCGGGTGTCCATTCCACCCCACATCTCCATCACCGTCGGGGTGGCTGGTGTGGGCAAGACTACATTGGTGAGGCGCTTTGTCCACCTCTGGGCCCAAGAGCAGGTGGGCAAGCATTTCTCCCTGGTGTTGCCCTTGACCTTCCGGGACCTCAATACCCATGAGAAGCTGTCTGCAGAGAGACTCATCCTCTCCATCTTCCCCCATGCTGGGGAGGCCATTCTGGCAGTGGCAGCCCCAGGCAGGATCCTGCTGGTCCTGGATGGCTTGGACGAGTTAAAGACATCTCTGGACTTCTCCAACACTGTGGCCTGCACAGACCCCAAGAAGGAGATTCTGGTGGACCACCCAATCACCAACATCATCCAAGGCAATCTCTTTCCAGAGGTTTCTGTCTGGATCACCTCCTGCCCCAGTGCAACTGGCCAGATCCCTGGGGGTCTGGTGGACCTGATGACTGAGATCCAGGGCTTTACGGAGGAGGATATCAAGGTGTGTCTACGGGAGCTCTTCCCTGAGGACCAGACTCTCTTGGGCCAGATTCTGAGCCAGGTGCAGACCCATAGGGCCCTGTATCTGATGTGTACCATCCCAGCCTTCTGCAGGCTCACAGGGGCAGCCCTGGGCTACTTGTGCCGGAGCAGGCCAGGGCCCCAGGACGCAGAGCTGTGGCCTCCACGGACCCTGTGTGAGCTCTACTCTTGGCACTTCAGGATGCCCCTTGGCAGGGAATGGCAGGAGAAGGGAAAGATGAGCCCTCAGATCGAGCTGGTGACCCACAGTGCCCGATGGTGGGGACCCTGGGCCGGCTGGCCTTCCATGGGCT
Source organism: Pedetes capensis (assembly GCA_007922755.1). Lineage (NCBI taxonomy): Eukaryota > Metazoa > Chordata > Mammalia > Rodentia > Pedetidae > Pedetes > Pedetes capensis. The sequence continues at coordinate 20,190 of VMDO01025172.1, read as the reverse complement.
GGTCAAGAAGTATGTGTTTTATGAGCAGGACATGAAGGCCTTCGGTGTGGACCTCACTCTACTGCAGGGCACCCTGTGCAGCTGCTTCCTGCAACAGGAAGTTCTGGCTTCTTCAGTGGCTTACTGCTTTACCCACCTATCCCTGCAGGAGTTTGTGGCAGCCATGTATTATCACAGCGCATCCAGGAGGGCCATCTTCGACCTCTTCACCGAGAGTAGCATATCTTGGCCCCAGCTGGGCTTCCTCGCACATTTCAGGAGAGCGGCCCAGCAGGCCATGCAGGCCAAGGATGGGAGGCTGGATGTGTTCCTGCAATTCCTCTCAGGTTTCTTGTCGCCCAGGGTCAACACTGTGCTGGCTGGCTGGCTGCTGGCCCAAGGTGAGCACTGGGGCTACCAGGCCCAGGTGGCTGAGCTCCTACAAGGCTGCCTGCACCCCAATACTGTGGTCTGTGCCCGAGCAATCAACATCCTGCACTGTCTCCACGAGCTGCAGCACACGGAGCTGGCCCGCCGCGTGGAGGAAGCCATGCAGAGTGGGGCCTTGGCTGGGCTGCCCAGCCCCTCGCACCGCGCTGCCCTGGCCTACCTCCTGTAGGTGTCTGACATCTGTGGCCAGGCGACCAACCTGTCCCTGTGCCTCAGCCAGAGTGTCCTCCAGAGCCTGCTGCCTCAGCTACTCTACTGTCAGAGCCTCAGGTGAGCACAGGGTGAGGGTGCAGCAGGTGTGAAACAGGAGAGGGCAGAAGGACCCAGAACAGTTCCTCAGTCCACCATGGCGCTCTGTGTGAATCTCCTGGGGCTGCCATAGCAAAGTTCTACCAGCTGGAGGCTGTACCACTACAGCAGGTCATCCTTTCACTGTTCTGGAGGCTAGAAGTGTGAAGTCCAGGCACCAGCAGGGCCACGCTCCCTCTGCAACCCCTGAACCCTTCCTGCTTCTTCAGCCCCTGTCTGTCAGTGATCTACACTGCTCCTTGGCTTGTAAATGTCTCCCTCCAGGCTTGGGCTCCATTGTCACATGATTGTCTTCTATGTGGCTCTGTCTTTGCCTCTCCTAGAAGGATACCATCATACTGGATTACAGGCCTACCCTACTACAGTGTGATATCCTCTTAACTACTACATCTGCAACAACCTTATTTCCAAATAAGCCTACACTCTTGAGGCATTGGGGTTAGAACTTCACCAGACCATTTCTGGAGACACATTCCAACCCATAAGCCCATCTAAACTGTCCAGTTCTGACAAAAGCTACTCCCATGGACTCTCCCTTCAGCCCACACTCTGTCCACTGCTTTGGACCTTAGCAAGTGGGAAGGAAACGGTGTAGGACAAGGGTTATTCAGGACCAAGGAGCAGTTTAGGCATTCTCAGAAGTAGGAGAGCTAGCAGACAGTGTCCCATAGAGGCCCGCGGTATGCAGGGTGGTTGGGCCAACAGTCCCTGGAAGACACTGCCAGGGAGGAACCCCAGGGCTCACAAGCACTCACTCTCCTAGGGAAGGTTTAAGCACTGTGGGAATGCTGAGTGCAGCTCTAAGCCACAGCAATGGGGCTGCAGTGGGCTGGAGAGGAGGTGGAAGGGCCCCTACCTTCCCTGGGGGTGGCAGGACTGCTCACTGTCACTGCTCCCCGCTGCCCAGGCTAGACAATAACCAGTTCCAGGACCCTGTGATGGAGTTGCTGGGCAGTGTGCTGAGCAAGAAGGACTGTTGTATTCAGAAGATCAGGTAATCCTGACCCCAGAGACCCCATGCAGGGTACTCCCCTGTCCCATGGGTTATGAGACTCTCCTTCCAACATCCTCTCTGCTCAGCTGGCCAGTGGTACTCCCAAGGAGAGGCATCTTTGCCATGTACAGCTCGAGATGTGGTCCACTGGTTTCTGCCCATTCTAGAAAGTGCCAGAAGTTCAGGTACCTCATCTGCAGGAAGAAAGGAACAACCCAGTGAGGTTCGAACACTGAAGCATGTCTCCCACACCTGTGTGTGATGCCAGGGCGTAATTTTCTCTAAGCAATTCTTTTTTTGTGTGTGTGTGTGGTACTGGGGGTTGATCCCGGGGCCTCACGCCTGCATGCTTTGCAAGTGCTGGACCACTGAGCTGCACCCCCAGCCCTTTTATTTTTTTTTCCTTACTTCCTGAGACAGGGTCTCACTAAGTTACATAGACTTCCTCTAGTCTTGAACTTGCGATCCTCCTGTCTCTGCCTCCCAAGCCGCTGGGATTACAGACGTGCACCACCACGCCCAGCTTCTAAGCAATTCTTGATGCTTGCTCTCAAAGAATATTCTGGGCACAGGATTATGTATTTGATTAAAAGTTAAAATTCTTAGTTAAAATGTTTTAATTTCATTAAAATTTAATGTGAAACTGGGCACAGTGGTGCAAGCTTGTAATCCCAGTGACTCAGGAGGCACAGGCAGGAATATCATCGAGAAGTTCAAGTCCAGAGGCAGCCTATATAATTTAGCAAGCCCTTGACTCAAAATTAAAAAAATAAATAAATAAAGGGGCTGGGCATGCAGCTCAGTGGTAGAGCACTTGTAAAATACATGCAAGGCCATGGGTTCATCCCCCAAGTACTGCAAAAATAAATAAATAAATGAACAAACAAATAAATAAAGTGACATTTTAAAAATTTAAACTTAAAATTACAGCTTTAATGGTATAATTAGACAAAAGTTTATATGCTGACTTACATGCTTATAAAACCTCTCCTGGAATAACACTTTTGGATCTAAGTAATACCCTGAATTACAACTGAATTGCTGTGATGAGGTAAGGTAGTGTCTGGAGAACTAGGGAGATGATTTTGGAGAACGGGACCTAGGGAGTAACTTTCATCTTCACACACGCCTCTGGCACCTGGAATAACCTTTATCTGCATTATTGGTGACTTAGACTGAGTTAGGAGTGAAAGCAAGTCATTGAGGACAGTGCTTAGAGTTGTGAGTTCTGTGTGGTCTTGATCAAGTCATCTCTGTGCCTAAAGAGGGTAAATGGGGTCAAAAGAGTACCTGTGAATTCGGGGGTCCCTAGAGCCACCTTCAAGTTCAACAATTCTCAAGGAGGAGTCGGAATTCAGAAAAGCTGTTAGACTCTTGATTATGCTTCATCATACTGAAGGTACAGATTAAAGTCAAGAATGGCAAAGGGAGCATGGCTCAGGGCCAGGAAAGACCAAGTGTGAGCTGCTAGTCCCTTCTCCCAATGGAGTTGTACAGACAGCATTTTCTTCTCCCAGCAGTGAGGTGACAGGGCACAGGAAGGGCTACCACCCAAGGAAGCTCCCCCTACCCCTGGTAGCCCATGTTTTATTGGGGGTTGGTCACCAAGGCATACATGACTGCCTACATGGTTAGCCTTTCCAGAGGGCAAGCCGATTCTGCCTGGCTCAAGACTTCCACCATAAATCACACTGCGAGATAAACTAGCCCAAGGCCCCCAGGTAAATAAACACAATTTCCCACGGTGGAGATTGCAAGATCCAAACTGTTTTGTTGTAAGGCTAAACTGAGTTTATTCAACACCAGGCACAGGGGTAAGGGCTGGCTTTTAAAGCAGGATTATCTATTTTGTTAGCAAAAGATAAAAATATAACTCCTTGGAAAGAAAAATGACCATGACAACTTCTCATTAATATTTTTTCCTCCATGGGAGCCGGTAGCATTTTTAGCATATATCAAAATAACAAATAGTTTTACTTCTGAGCAAGAACATGCTCAAAAATGTTTCTGAAGGAAGCCAAACATTTCTTCTATGGCCAAATGCTCTTCTTTCCCTTTCCCAGGATGGTCCTCACTGTCATCTTCCTGTTTACAATATTCAAGTTATCCTGCAGAAAACACACGTGGCAGGGTTTTGCACAGCCCAGGTTGGCCTTGAACTCACCATTTTCCTGCCTCAGGCTTCTGTGTGCTGGGAGTATAGGTGTGTACTACCACGGTCAGCTAGGCTTCAAATTTATTTTTAAGCAACAGAATCCTTTAAAGAAAATGACTTATCAGCTGGGTGTGGTGGCTCACTCCTGTAATCCCAGTGACTTGGGAGGCAGAGGCAGGAGGATCTCAAGTTTGAAACCAGAAGCACCCCTGCATAATTTAGCAAAACCCTGCCTCAAAATAAAAAGTTAAAAAAATGGGCTGGGTGTACAGCTTAGTGGTAGAGCACTTAACAAAGCACGCACGAGGCCTTGGGTTCAAACCCTAGTACCAAAACAAACAAAGAAACAAACAAACAAAAACATATCAGGCAGAACACTAATAAATAAGAGAGACGAAAGAGAAAATTTTGGGATTGAAAGAGGGGATGTGATGGGTCAGAGCCTGGCCCACTTGGTTGCCCATCATCCTCTGTTGGTCCCTGAAGCTCTTCTCAGGATCCCACGAGGGTCTTGGAACATAGCTTGAAAAGTGCTGGCCTGGGGATTCTAAAGAACTATATCCCAGAGGCTGACCAGAGGCTGACACCTACAATGGGCTGGGATTTAGCTCAGTTGGTAGAGCACCACTCTGTAGTCTCTGAGGTCCCGAGTTCGATTCCCAGCACCGCAAAATGGGAGAAGGACATGGCAACCCACTCCCAAGGCAATCCCGAAATAGTCAGCCATTGAAAACCCTATGAGGGTCGCTATGAGTCAGACTCGACTTCACGGCACCTAACAACAATATGTTGTCGTTGTTGTTGTTAGGTGCCATCGAGTTGGTATCCGACTCATAGCGACCCTCTATACAACAGGGGAAACACTATTGTCAGTGCTTCTCTGCTGTTCATAGAGTTTTCAATGGCAGATTGATTTTTGGGAGGGGGTTGCCAGGTCCTTCTCCCAAGCCTACAGCTTCTGGTGTTCCCAGGCAGTCTCCCATCCAGGTACTAACCAGGCCCAACCCTGCTTAGCTTAAGCAATCTGACGGGATCGGATGCCACAGGGCTATGGCTGCAGGCTAACAACAATATGAGACACCTACAAAACTAAAGAAACCTCAACAGCTCCATTTCTGAAGGTGGATATATGAAGCCACAGTAAATGGATCCACCAGCACAATGCTGGAATCACCCTTTCAAGGCACATATGGATGCACTTTCCTTATAAAGTTACTTTCATGTTAATTCCACCATTTGCTGTTTTGCTTTAGAAAAAGGCTAGGGTCAATGGTGTGTGGGAACTAGTTTGTACCAGCTTTTGAGAGCTGTTATATATTCACAAATTTTGCAAGGTGGGGCATTTGCAATTGGCCACGGTAGGAGTATTTACACCATGGAAATAGGCAGATGCTATACATTAGGGTTTTTGTTGTTTTGTTTGTTTTATTGAGAGCTACTTTACCATCTGGAACTGGCTGGAAGATTTCTACAGCTGCCCACATTCTTTGCATTTGTGAAGAAGTTGTACTGGATTCTGGTCATAGTTTTCCATGGGGCTCTTTGTCAGGGTGAGGGTCTGTTAGCCCATTTGAGCCTGACTTTCCCAGGCTCAAAAGCCTTCCTGTCTCTGGCTTTCTGCTACAGGGGTTGCCTTGTCTCCACCTGTGTCCAGGCCAATGATGCTGGGGAAACCAGGGGCTTAATCATGGGCACTGAGGTGGAGACAATCTGACTCAAACACCTGGAATTACCACTCCTCTTCCTTTCCTTGGGTGGCCTGGCTGAGAACCAGATCAGTAACAAAGGAGCCAAAACCCTGGCCAGATCCCTCCTGGTCAATAGAAGCCTGACCACTCTGGAGTAAGTAGGACACAAAAGGTCAATGGAATCTCCACACCTATGAAATGAAAGGGTTTTATTCCTCTTTCCCTGGCTCCTCAGATTCAAGCCATGCTAGGCTTTGTGCATGGTACCCTATCCCATTTAGAGTGGTTCCAAGTCCCTGGGCTCCTACAGACCACATGCCCTCCTGGGTGGCTAAAAGCACAGCTGAGCAAGCCAAGTCACTTCTCCTCCTGACTGTTGAGCCTTACCCCACGAAGCACTTAATTTTCAGTCCTGAACCTAGAATCATTGTTCTCATCTTCACACTTGGCCCTTTAGGCCATCTGGTCCTGCTCCCTTTTTCCTATCACATGGGCCTATCTTGGGAAACTCCTCCTTTGTTTACCTACATAAGGATCTCTGCCCTGGTTCCATCAAACATGAAATCTAAACCCAGAGGCATTTCCTTCAAAGATCAGATGCTTACAAGTCAGCCTAATCTCTGTTTCTCCTTCCCTCTCTGGGAGTCATTTTTCTTTTCTTCCCACCAGCCTCCGCAGTAACACCATCGGACCACAGGGAGCCAAGGCGCTGGCTGATGCTCTGAAGATTAACCGCACTCTGACTTCTCTGAGGTACGTGTCCCCTGCTCCTTGCCCCAGGAGAGGACCCAGAAAACCCTCTTCTCAGGAGACACATGTAGAGTGGGAGGTGGTTCAAAATGCTGGGTACAGGATACCAGCTCCCAGTCTGGGGGAACCTCATTGTATCCTAAGGAAGTTCCTAGTTACAGCTCTTCCCTCATCTTTGTTGTTGTTGTTAGGTGCCTTCAAGTCGGTATCCGACTCATAGCGACCCTCTGTACAACAGGGGAAACACTATTGTCAGTGCTTCTCTGCTGTTCATAGGGTTTTCAATGGCAGACTGATTTTTGGGAGGGGGTTGCCAGGTCCTTCTCCCAAGCCTACAGCATCAAGGTGAAACTCACACAACATAAAATTTACCATTTTGAAGCATACAGTTCACTGGCATTTAGCACATTCACAATGTGTGCAACCATCACTTTTATCTAGTCTTAGAACGTTTTTACCACTCCCAAAGGAGACCTTATAGCCATTAGTAGTCACTTTCCATTCTCCTCTCCCCCCATCCCCTGGCAACCATCAATCTGCTTCCTGTTTATATGGATTTTTCTATTCTGGGCGTTTTATACCAGTGGGATTATACAGTAAGATATTTTGTGTCTACCTTCATGACTTAGAATCTTTTCAAGGTTCTCCATGTAGTAGTATGTATCAGGGCTTCACTCTGTTTTATGTATCGATAATATTAAATTTCACCAGTGTTTATCCATTCGTCCAATGATGGACATTGTGGGTTGTTTCTACATTTTGGCTATTATAAGTAATTCTGCTTTGAACATTTGTGTACAAGTAATCAAGTGCCTGTTGTCAATTCTTTTTTTTTTTTTTTTTTTTTTTTTGCACGGTACTGGGGGTTGAAACCAAGGTCTCACACTTGCATGCTTTGTACGTGCTGGAACATTGAGCTGCCTCCTCCAGCCCTTTTTTTTTTTTTTTTTTTAACTTTTTGAGACAGGGCTTTGCTAAGTTACGCAGACTGCCTCTGGTCTTGAATTTTCAATCCTCCTGCCTCTGCCTCCCAAGCCGCTGGGATTACAGGTGTGTGCCACCATGCTCAATTCTTTTGTGTATATACCTAGGAAAGGAATTGCCAGGACATCTGCTAACTCTAAGTTTAACCTGTTAGGAATGGCCAGACTATTTCCCCCGAGCCTGGACCACGTACATTCCCCCCTACAGTGGGAGGGTTCCTGTGTCTCCACATCCTTGCCAAGCCTGGGGTCCTGTGGCTCTTAGCTGTAATAAGGACTGCACATGGGCTTGTTATTGTTTGATTCATGCAGTGTGGGTGCCTTGTTCCTAACTGGAGGGCAAGTTCTTAGGGTGAAAAGGGCCAAATGTCTTCCCTGTGTAGCGGGCAATTAAGTGAGCACATAATGGTCAGAACCTCTTCTCACCCATGTTACTTGCTGCCCATCCCAGGCAGTTCAGGCCACAGCTAAGCTTCCTCTTCTGCTCCATTGGGGACATAGCCCTTCTTGCCTCCACAGCCTCCAGGGAAACACAATAAAGGATGGTGGTGCCAGGTGCATGGCTGAGGCCTTAGCCTCCAACCAGACCCTCTCCCAGTTGCAGTGAGTGGACATGCCTCCTCTCTCTTATCCGCTGCTCCCCTCCCTTCTCTCCTATTTGGCCTCTGCCTGTTTCCTGCAAGAAAGAATGGGTGGGGTGGTCCTAAGGCTTTCTGGCACACCTGGATGGCCCTTGGAGAACATGACACTCAGTGCATTTCCAGAGAACAGGTGTGGGGAAATTACTGAAAATAAAACCTCCCATCTACCCAGACACCCTCCACAAATACAGTAATGAACACAACAGTTTTATTGCCGAATAAACATCAACCTGATTGTAATGTGCCTCAGAGAGGCAAAGAAGAAAGAACTCTCACCCTTTCCTATAGCCCAGGAGATACAACTCACCCTGTTCATGTTCTCAGGGTAAATGACAACTTGCTCTCAAGTAAGAGCACCCCAAAGCTCCATTCGTCTTACAGCTTATCCTAAATTCACCAGGTAATTGATGTGGCCATCTGTGTTCTCTAGCTGCTTTTATCCCAAGGGAAAAAGTAAAACTCCTCTCTCCATGACAAGCAGATACTTCCCAACTTGGAGCCAGCTGCCTAGGCTAATTCCCACAGCTGCAGGGAGACAGGGACACTACCTTGCTTACTATTTACCTTCAAAGGCTCCAGGATCCTTAGAAAGACCTTCATGGACTATGAAACTGGCAGGAGGCTGATTGAGCACTTAAAAAAACTTAACACACCTCAAAAGGACAGAAAGAGGATTTGCAATCTCAAGTTTCCTCAAGGAAATATTCTAAGAAAAGAAAGGCACCTCTTTCCTTTTTAGAATGCCACAGTCCAGCTGCAGCCTAGGATCCTGGGGTTCCTGAAAGTGGGTGAGAAGTCAGCGATGGGAGACAGAGACACAGCAACTTGAAGGCAGTGTGATTCTGTTCCATTTATTGCTCAGATAGCTCAGCCTTTTATACAGTTTTTTGAACTTAGGTTATGCAAGCAGTAAGAACAGTACGTGTGGTATCCCACAGAAACAGGTTTCACAAACACATATTGACCATAATAGCCCACGCCCAGAACACAAACAATAGCCCACAGCCCAGAGCATAAATTTTAGTGTCTTTAGATAACAAATATCAGGGAGGTCTGTTTCTCCTTGTTATTGTTGTGTGCTGTCGAGTCGGTATCCGACTCATAGCGACCCTCATAGGGTTTTCAATGGCTGATTGCTTCGGGATTCCCTTGGGAGTGGATTGCCAGGCCCTGCTCCCATTTTTGCGGTGCTGGGAATTGAACTCTGGGCCTCAGAGACTGCAGCGCAGTGCTCTACCCACTGAGCTAAATCCCAGCCCCTGTTTCTCCTTAGGCATTTCATAAATAACAAATTATAATGGGGTAGTTGAACTCTATCCTTATTTACCATTCTAACCACAAGCACATTGTATGCTTTTATGTAAGAATGTGCAGAGTCAAGCTGACAGAATCAATAACCCCTACTCCTTCCACTGGCTGGGAACCAAGATTTGCCTTCAATCAGATAAGCACCTCCCTATGCTGTGTATACCGTGGGCAGTAAAGCATTACTTTTCTCTTTCTATTCTTATAATGATTATTCTGCTCCTGGAGGTGGAACCTCAGTCCACCTGGAACGAACAATTTTGCCTGTTGTAATTTACTCATAAAATCTTTAATATCAGATTGCCATGGAGGTTTTTGCAAGCCTATTTTAATGAGAACATAGTTCTCAGGGCACCCCTCACATATGGCAGACATACTCCCCCCCTATGGTGAACAGCTACAGTGACTCAGTGGAGAAAGGGACAGTCCCTTCCAGTAGTTTCCCTTATTCTGGGGAAACAGATAATTGTACATTCTTATTCTCATATCCAACATTATCAAATATGCTATCAAGAATCCAGTAAATATTAGAAAAAGAAAAGTGAAAATCCCAAGTCCCATTCCATGAAGAGGCCCTCCTTGAAGTACTCTTCACCATGCAGGGACCTTGTCACACAGCATGGAAGGATCTGGCATTAGAAGATCACATTTTTTAAGGAGAGGCCCTTCCCTGCCTATCCTCCTACACCTCTCCCCATTGAGGTTTCTCAGGGTGGGAGACGACTGCTGGCTGGTCTAGGTGAAAGATAAACTGCCCGATGAGGGCCCAGCGGACTTGTGTGTGGAAGTCTCTACCCAGGAGATTGTTGGGTGCTATCAGCATCTGGCCCCAAGGGGCGCTCTAGCTGCTCTTCCCCTTACTCTCCTACCAGACCCTTTGTGAGACCCCTTCCCACTACTGTGATAAATGGAGAGGGCACCCTACTCTCACCCTGAACCTCTTACCCTGAACTCCATCTGACCTCTCACGGTGAACCCAGACTGTCCTTGACCTGGGAATGGCTATGGCTAGCTTTGCTGATGGACCCCTCATCTCTCACAGCCTGCAGAAGAACACCATTGGACCCACGGCAGCCCAGCGGACGGCAGATGCCCTGAAACAGAACAGGAGTCTGAAGGAGCTCATGTAAGAAATGCCAGTTGGAATTCTCAATGCCAAGCACAAGGCCAGCCCATCTTAAATTTTTGTGAGAATAGGTGCTACAGACCAGCTGCAGCCTAAGATCCAGGGGTCCCTGAAGGCAGGTGAGGAGTCAGCGATGGGTAACAGAGACACAGCAGCTCGGAGGCAGTGTGATTCTGTTCCGTTTACTGCTCAGATAGCTCAGTTTTTTATACAGTCTTTTTAGGCTTAGGTCATGCAGGCAGTAAGAGTAGCAAGTGCAGTTATCCATGAAACAAAGTTTCACAAGCATCTGTTAATCATAACAGCCCATAGTTCAAAGCATAAACTTTACTCTCTTTAGATAACAAACACCTGGAAGGTCTATCTCTTCTCAGGCTTTTCATAAATGATAAGCTATAATAGGGTGTTTGAACTCTATCCTTATTTATCACTTTAGCCCCTTGATCATTATATGTTTCTATGTAAGGCAGTGGCTGGGATTTAGCTCAGTTGGTAGAGCATTGTGCTGCAGTCTCTGAGGTCCCAAGTTCAATTCCCAGCACTACAAAAATGGGAGAAGGACCTGGCAATCCACTCCCAAGGCAATCCCGAAACAGTCAGCCATTGAAAACCCTATGAGGGTCACTATGAGTCAGATACAGACTCGATGGCACCTAACATGTAAGGCAGTGGAGGGTCAGGCTGACCAAAACATCAGCCTCTACTTTTTCCTATAGCTGGGAACCAAGGTCTGCCTTTAGATAGATAAGCACCTCTCCATGCTGTGTATCCACTCTTTCCCCTAGCTGGGAGCCAAGGTCTGCCTTTAGACAGATAAGCACCTCCATGCTAAATTGTCAAGGAGGCTTTTGCACTGTGGGAACAGGCCTGTGTATTCTTTTGATTGTTCTATACTTTCTTTGTAAATCTTAGCTATCATAGGTGGGGCCACTTCAATCCAATTAAGGGCTTGCTACAGTTGAAGCATAAATTACTTAATGCTTGAGTTCCAGGGTGGAAATTGTTGATCAGCTTTAACTAGAATATTGTCCACATAACCCTTACAATTGGAGGTCTTTACCTCTAATTCATTTACAAATTCCCCCAGTTGTGCCATTCTTTCAGCTGCCATTGTTTCATTAGAATTTAATACAGTATTAGTTATGAGTACTAGTCCTAAACTTGAAGTAATTATGTACATAATAATTAGAAGCAGTAATCCTATTCCTAGAAAGCAAAAAGCACATATTCCTTTTCCCATCCCCATCCATTTCTTGGAAGATGAGTTCCTTAAACCCTTCTTCCCCATATCTGGACCTTGTCAGACAATATGGTTAGAAATGGCTGTGGCAAATGGGGATGTGCCAATAGACTGGACAGGTAGATGGAAGTATGGATGGCTGGATGGGTAGGTGGTTTGAGAGGTGAGTGGATGGGTGAGTAGGTAGATGGGTAGGTGGGTGGATAAGGGATACACTGATGGATGAATGGGTGCAACGATGGAGGTTGGATGGATGGGTGGGTAGGTGGGTGGGTGGGTGGATGAGTTTAGATGGATGGATGAATGAGTGAACACATTGATGGGTGAACGGATGGAAGGATGAATGGCTTGGTGGACGGATTGGTGGTGAGTGGATGGGTGGGTATAAAGGTGAGTACATGGATGGACAGATGTGTGGGTATAGGACTCCAAAGCACTGGACAAGGAGAATCAAGGCCCAGATCCCCAGAGCTGGGTGAACTCTGACCTCAGTCTCATACTTACTGTCTTCCCACATGGCAGAAGGAAACACTTCTTGGCCATTTTCACATAAAATTCCAGTAACACTTTTTTTTGTGTGGTATTGGGGAGTTGAACCCAGGGTCTCACACATGCCTTTTGCAAGCACTCAACCACTGAGCCACACCCCTAGCCTGTTTTTTACTTTGTATCATGAGACAAGGTCTCACTAAGTTACACAGGCTGCCTCTGGCCTTGAACTCCTGGTTCTCCTGCCTCAGCCTCCTGAGTAGCTGGGATTCCAGGCGTGTGGTACCACCAGGCCTAGCTCCATTAAAACCTCTCACTAAGAACTGCTGCTGCCTACCCTCCACCCTCACCATACAGTCAAGAAGACTGCTAGTTTGGTCTCCTACAGGTAGCATGGGGTCACTGGCAAAGACCACAAATCAACAGGACTCCAGTGGAACACAGTGCACTCTGAGACAACAGAGCTGATCACCCTGCAGGCTTTCTGGGGTTCTGACCCCAGATGCTGCCCTGCCTGGCCTCTTCAGAAGGTGGCTCACCAGCACGTCTCTTGCAGGTTGTCCAGTAACAGCATTGGTGATGGAGGTGCCAAGGCCCTCTCTGAGGCCCTCAAGATGAACCAGGGCCTGGAGATCCTGGAGTAAGTCTGCCTGACCACTTTCCAGAGATGACAATTACTCCTGGGTTCCCCATCCAGGAGACAGTGGCTGGCAGTCACAGAGAAGGGCTACAGGCTGGCACCATTTCCCTTCCGGAGCCAGCCCTGGGCATACTCCAATCTGTCTCTTTCCCTCCATCCAGCTCTTATCTCACCCTTCTCACCAGCTCCATTTCTCTGGAGTGTAGGGGTTGGGGTTGGCTCCTCGGTTTTCAGAATGACAAGCTCCAAGTGCCTTTGATAAGAGCACAGCCTTGGTAGGGCAGGAGGGAAGCTGAGTGCTGCCCACCCCTGCTGAGCTGACTCCACTGCAATGTTGCTCTGGGCTGTAAAGCCAACAGATCCTCCTCTGAGGATGTCTGGAGCCACCTGTCAAGACAGAGTCTAAACCTTGGGACTTGTGCTAAATTTATCTGCCCTGACCTGGCAGGAGTTAGAAGATAGGGTGATGAGGGAGGAAAGATGGGTGAGAAGAGCCATCCCCAGATCCACCAACTCCCTGTTGAATCAATGTGTCTAGTCCCAGGCTGGACTGGATGGCTTTCATGGGGTCCTAGGACAGCCATGCCAAGGGTGCCCTGTTCTCTGTAGCCTGCAGAGCAATTCCATCAGTGATACGGGAGTGGCAGCACTGATGGGGGCCCTCTGCCCTAACTGGACCCTCCTAAGTCTCAAGTAAGTCCTGGTCTCCCTTCCAACCAGGGCATCCCTTTGACCAGGGGGAGTGCAGGGACTTTGGAAATTAGAAGGAAAGGCGTGGGCTGGGAGGCCAGCTATGGGGAAATCTGGGTTTGGGCAGACTTGGTTCTGGAGCCTGGCACCCTGTCCCTCCTCCTGCCCTCTGTGGAGGGCTGCCCTCTTCTCCCTACACGCAGGCCCTCGGGTGCCCAAGCATGCTCCCCTGCCCCTTGCCCTTCATACCTCTGTGGTCCTGCTCTCCTCCTGGACCTTCCTGGACTGCTGGCGTACTGAGTGGGGATGCTGGGCTGCAGCCGTGGAGCCCTGGATGGCTAGAATGGGCTCTTTTGCACCTCAGCTCCCATCACCTGCCTGAGGGTTTCCTGGACTTGTCTCCTGCCAGGAGCCTCACCTGCCTGGTCAGAAGCTCAGGTCTTCTCTCTTTCCTCAGCCTGCGCGAAAACTCCATCAGCCCTGAGGGAGCCCAAGCCCTTGCTCGTGCTCTCCACATGAACAGCACCCTCAAACACCTGGAGTATGCAGTGGAGTTGGGATTAGCTGGAGGCAACTGTGCTTTCTCATGGCCCTTATGCCATAGCCTCCTGGCCTTCATGGAGCCTAGGGCTGACAGACATTGTCACGGAGGCCAGCCCCTGCCTGTGCCCTCACCATCTCACCAGGTTGGAGAGGGGCAGCCATTTCTGGTCTCTGTTGTCACTCTGACACAGGCCCCTCAATGAAGTATAAACTATATAGGAATGAGGACGGTGTGACACACTGCCAGTCTCATCCTTGGGGACAGACAACTATGTGGGAGGAGACTCTGAAGGGCTGATGTAGAGTCATGTCATCAGCAAGTCCCCCAGGCAATTCCACCATGTCCTAGCGGTGTGGCCCATCACCACATACACTGAGCGTAGACTTGGACACCCCTTGGGGGCTGTGGTGGGCATCAGGTGTAGTACCCCAGAGCCCATGCCTGCCACATCAGAGGTCTCCACAAACATGAGCCAGATAACCCTAACGTCAGTGCAGACAGCATGGCTCTTGGGAGGACAGGGGGTGGGTGGGATTCCCCAGGGGCTTCACACTGGCTCCCACTCACTCCTGCTCCTTTTCTCGAAGCCTGACAGCCAACCTCCTCCATGACCAGGGTGCCCAGGCCATCGCAGTAGCAGTGGGAAGAAATTGACACCCTCACATCCCTTCAGTGAGTCTGATGCCTTCCCCACCCCATTCCCGTTCTGCAGAGCTGCAGGGCCATGCCCAAGTCAACTAAGGGCAGACGGACCTGGCTTAGGGACACTCCCCTCCAAGGTCCTGGGGCCTGTCTGGGCTGCCCAACTCCAGTAGGCTGTGAGCTGTTAAGGTCCCGTTCCTAAGGCTATTCTCAGACCCTGCTTAGGTGGTGAATGTCACGGCTGTGCCTTGGGGCGACCCATGCATTATGCAGGGGCCATCTGGAGAATAGCCAAACTTGTCCCTGGGGCCACCACAGAGTGCACAGTGATCCTTTGGGGACTGACCTTGAGGGGAGCTGCATAACTCCTGGAACCGCCTTGCCTCTGCTAGGGGCCATGTTCTCATGTGTCTGTGTCTGCCCAGCCTGCAGTGGAACTTCCTCCAGGCCAGTGCGGCCAGGGCCCTGGGACAAGCACTGCAGCTCAACAAGAGCCTGACCAGCTTAGAATAAGTATGGCCTGCAGAGACTATGGGGAGAGGTAGGCAAGGCATAGGACTAGGCTAACAGCCCTCGGTACACAGCCTCCTTTGCTGTGAGGCCGGGAGACTTCAGTCCTCAACTGCCTTTTAAAATGATATGTAACAGGTTTATTAAGATTGTAGTCCACATGCCATGAAAGCCAACCAGTTCAAAAGTACCTCTCAGCCAGGCGTGGTGATGCTCACCCATTAATACTGGCACTTGAGAGGCTGAGGCAGGAGGATTGAATGAGTTCAAGGCCAGCCTGGTCTGTATGGTGAGTTCCAGGCCAGCCCAGGCTACACAGCACGACACTGTCTCAAAAAACTAAAATATGCTGGGCACGGTGGTAATCCCAGTAGCTTGGGAGGCAAAGGCAGGAGGATCGCAAGTTCAAGACCAGAGGCAGTCTGCGTAACTTGGCGAGGCCCTGTCTCAAAAAGTACAAAAATGGGCTGGGGGTGCAGCTCAGTGGTCCAGAGCATGCAAGCACAAGGCCCTGGGCTCAACCCCCAGTACCGCACACACACACAAAAAAACAAAACAAACAAACAAAAAACCACTAAAATATGAAAAAACAAAAACGTACAATTCACTGGCTTCTAGTACGTTGAGTTGTACAACCATCACCACAATCAATTTTAGAACATTTCCACCACTCCCAAAGAAACCCTGTACTCACCATTGGTCATTCACCATTCTCTCCTCTGCCCACCAAGAAGCCACAAATCTCTACTGATCTGCCTATTCTGGCCATTTCATATAAATTGAATCATGCAACATGGTCTTTTGTGACCTACATCTTTGTGTGTGTACACACATGTATGCACCCGTGTGCTAGGGACTGAACCCAGGGGCTTAAGCATGCTAAACACACACTCCAACTTTACCACTGAGCTACATGCTCATTCTAGCATCTTTTATTCAGTATATTCTCCAGGTGCATCTATGTTGTAGCATGTGTCAGTACCTCATTCCTTCTTATGGCTCAATACTATTCCACTGTGTGGATATACTTGTTTCATTTATCCATTTGTCGGTTGATGGATATTTGGGTTCCTTCCACTTTTTGGCTGTTATGATTAATGCTGCTGTGAACACTGGGGTACGTTTCTTTGGGGACATAATGCTTCATTTCTCTGGGGTACAGAGCAGGAGTGGAATTGCTGGGTCACTGGGTAACTCGATGCTTATCCTTTTGAGCCTCACCTGGTTCCACCTTGACCATTTCTTCTCCCTCACCTTCCAGGATATCTCCTCTCTGGCTGGTCCTCCTCATTCTTTTCTTCTGCTTCACCCTTAGATACCAGGGCTCTATAGGGTTCAGGGTAGGCCCTCTTCCTTTGAATGGCATCACTTTTCTGAGAGATCTCCTCCCTTCCCAGGGCTTCTATAACCCACATGTCACTATTCCACCTCTAGCCCAGGAATCCACACCCACTGTGCCCTATAGCTCCTTGCCAGAGTGCTAGCCTGTACCCACTGTGCACCAAGGAACCATGCTGTGTTCAGCTTACAGGAGAATGCCATTGGGGATGAAGGAGCTTCTGCAGTGGCCAGAACGCTGAGGGTGAACACGGCCCTCACTGCTCTCTAGTAAGTCCCAGACATGTGCGAGAGTCTAGGCCAGCCCCTCCCACATCCTCTCATGACACATGCCATCTGTTTGCCAGTCAAGGAAGGTGTGTTTGACTTTCCTAACATCAGCCACTGGGGACCAAGCATCTACGAAGAATTAGGGGTATAGGCAGCACCCCCAGCCATTCCAGGAGACTATCTCTATTTCTTATATACTCAGCATCCAGATCCCATTCCGGGATTCACACACTCTTTGGGACAGATCATAGGGCAATCTTCAGTGTTATTTCTCCATTCTCAGCCTTAGCCAAGGGTCTGAGACTATGGAGGGAGGCTGGACCCTGGGTATGTGTAAGGGTGACAGGTACACCATCTGTCCATACTAATTGAGACTCCTCTTACAGCCTCCAGGTAGCCTCCATTGGCACTTCTGGGGCTGAGGCACTGGGGGAGGCCCTGGCTGTGAATAGAACCTTGGAGATTCTTGAGTGAGTATTCCCGTATCCAGCAATGGTCTTTTGCCCAAAGAGATCAAGCTATTGATTCAAAAGGAATAGATACAGGGAAAAAATACCTATTTACATGGAAACTCAGAAAATTTTCATGATCTTCGTTTCTGGTCAAATGCCCCAGCTTCTCCATCCTCACTCTGAGTCTTCCCTAGAGTCACTATTGATTGTCCTGCTCTCTGGGTTGGCCTTGCCCTGGATAAACATGTATAGAGGCCCCTTTAGGGTCCCCTGGGGTAGCCAGTGGCCATGGATCTTGGTCTATGGAAGGCTACCCCCTGGGGTGAGTGCTCAAGCTCTAGGAGGCTCTCAGGCATGCCCATGTCATTCCTGCTCTTGAGGATCCTTGTGACCCTAGAGCCCTGGGCACTTGCTGGATGGAGAGCTCCCTCTCCCACTCAGCCCAACTTATCCTTCTTTGGAACAGAAAAGGAAGACAAGAGCTCCAACAAGGCTCCTGCACTGGGCTAGCTCACCTGTTCCCTGTCTGTCCTGCCCCATCAGAGCCAAGCTCTGATGTTGCACCAGAGTCAGGAAAGAACAACTCCACCTCCGGTGCTTGCTGAAGCTGCGAAGAAATCCCACATTCATCTGGAGGGGAATCATGATCACCTCTCACCTCTCACCCTGTCCTTTAGTCTTGGATTTTCTGTTTGTCCTGACAGCTTACGAGGAAATAGCATCGGGGTGGCAGGAGCCAAGGCCCTGGCAAATGCTCTAAAGGTAAACTCTAATCTCCGAAGACTCAAATAAGTGGCGGTGGAGACCTACCTACATCCCAGAGCAGCCAAGTTCTGGGCTAGATCTTTCCTAGGGAAAAACAAAAAAACCACTTCTCCTTTCCGTTAGCTACTTCTTTCTAGATGTGAATGACTCCAACTGTTCTGATCATTGCAGTCCACATCCACTACAGTTGGCTTTGTACACTCTTAAGTCAGAAGTCACTTCAAATCTGCATTTATGGTCTTGGGTGGGGCTCCTGGTTACTTGTAGTCACAGAAGCCAGGTATCACCTAGCAGGTGCTATGATTCTTGTGGAAAAATCAACCTCAGAACTACTTATCACCTCTTTTGCCCCCACAAGATAGGCAGTGTTGCCTCCTTGGATGTTTCTTCTGTCCTTGTGGCTCACCATGGTAACTCTGCCTTTTTTCTGCCTAGTCTCCAAGAGAATTCACGGGAACGGAAGGGGCCATATTCATTGCCATGGCACTGTCTGGGAACCATAGGCTGCAACACATCAAGTGAGTAGGTTCAGGGGCACCTGCCCTCTCTAGCCACTCTTAGAACTGCTTCCAGGTCAGATCTTGTCATTAGTCCAATTCTTGGAGGTAGCTGATACCCAGGCCCACCAGCAGCTCTACAGGAGAACTGGCTAAGGAGGAGCCCACCAGTCTTGTCCGGGAGAGAGATCCTAGAAGTGCAAAGGCACCACAGAGTCCCGTATTTGCTATAATTCGTGGGGGCCAAGCCCTGTCTAACCCTTCTATTCTACTCTCCAGGGAAATCTCGTGGGGGAGTCTGGTGTCAGGATGATCTCAGAGGCTATCAAGATAAATGCTCCCATGCGTACTGTGGAAATGTGAGGAAAGCAATTTCCTGGTGGACCACACAGGACTCAGAGACTCAGTTGGACGCTTTGGAGCAGTGTGATCTCCCATCTCCAGGCACCTTCCTGCAATTGGGAATACTGCTGACCCAGCAGGAGAGCTATTCTCCTATAGAGGAAGGAGAGATGCCACCAGAGCAGGCCATGGGTCACCTGCTCTGAGTCAGTCTGGGCAGGAGTGGATGGAAACCCTGCTACAGCAAAGAGAGGGAAGGGGCTGCCACCAAGGGACTTGCGGACAAAGCCTAAAAGCTCAACAGTGTAGGAAGCTTGTCCCAACTTATTTATACTCCGAAATTTTTGTGTGCCTGGACTTTTAAAAAGATTATATTTCTGACCTTTTCCATTCACCTGGCAAACATCTCGCACTCTGAAATGAGCTGCCATCTTCAAGGCCATTGAGAGCATCAGTTTGGCAGGAGTGACAGTGAGGACCCATCTTCCTTTTCTCAAGGAGAAAAGAAGGTTTTGGGGTGTGATCCTTACAGACATGTGAAGAAATTATAGAAAATCTGTGACGATAAATGAAGAGTTAATTCTAAGGCCCTGGAGACAGCGACAACACTCCCAGGGCTCTGTCTCTTCTTATTCATTATTAGCTATCTCACACACGGACGATGTCTGCCACATGTTATTTGGAGTTGGGCACACTGGTTATCAGCAGTTAAGTACTGGTGTGTTTAATAATGTTATCCTGTATTAGGCTTCCAAGACCTCTATGGTGGCAATGCCTTCCCTACAGAGACAAGCAAGCTGACCTCCTGTGTGGCAAATTCCCTCAGTCATCTGTCTTGGTTGAAAGGGAAGAACCTAATGAACTTCACAGCTCTCCTCAAGCAAACCACCAAGATAAGTGCTTCTGAAGACCACAAAGCAGTTAGCACTTATAAATTTGAGAAGGACTTGCTGCTATTTAAAAGTTGTATTTGAAAATGAGTATACAGGCAAGTCATCACAGGTGCTGACACAGAAAGGCGATGCTCCTCTTTACAAAGGGAGAGGCCTTAGCAACGTGAAATCTGGCAAATGCTGCCCTAACAAAAGCAATTAAACTTAACACCACAGTTGTGCAGCAAGCAGACATCACATGCCCCTCACATGCTCCCCTGATGATACATCACTGATGCGGTATTCTTGCTGGAAGTGTTTATGTCTGAACCTAATCATGAAGGAACAATCACACGAAATCCAAATGGGAGGAAGGTTCTGTAAAACTAGCCTGATCTCTTAAAACTGTTAATGTCACAATAAACAGAAAAGGCTGGGGACTGTTTCAATGAAAGATAAAAGAGACCTAACAACTCAACATATGATCTTTGACTGGATCCTAGACCAAAGGAAAAAAAC